>PPHD01009189.1:0-20921 GCA_002909625.1 Bambusicola thoracicus
ATGGTGGTCAATGATATGACTCAGTGGAGGTTAAAATCCAGATATTCCTGGGTATATTCTGATGGTTTAGCAGCCTGCCAAACACTATAAAGCATGAAGTTAAGAATCGAAAACTATGACTTCATTCCCTAAGTTGCAGATCAGTAGGGAGAAATGCCATACTGAACAATACATATTTTTGTTGTGGAGTGGCAAAACCGAAAGGTAAGTGAGGAACAGTTTCAGCGTCTCACAAGTTTCAGCTCTAATGAAAACATTACATTAGACAGATTTCCTTCAGGTTTTTACTGATCCCCACTGTTGAAAAATGACCATCTTTCATCTCCAGAACAATCGACAGAAAAGCCTTAGAAGAAAAAGCCTTTAATGGAGCCCTATGCAATTTCTTTGTACCATTCTGCCCTACACATAATGACAAGCTATCTAAACTCAGGAGCTTACAAAGTAACTTACGTATCACTAGAATTAATGATGGAATGAGCCCTATGCAGATTTGTAAACTCTAAGGCCAGAAGAGATGGTTGTAACGAAATAATTCAGCACATGTCCCTATGCTTAATTACTTCCCCTATTAAAAAATATCAGCTCATTTCCAGTTTTCTGAGATCTCTGAACTCCATTTGCTAGATTCCATCCTAGATGAAAAAGCAAGATAAAAAGAGTTCTGTTCTGTAAGACATCTTCCTTTCCCTTCAAGTAACTAACACGTAACAAGAAAGTCACTATTTAGTTACCTTACCCTTTAATAACTAAGCTGACTAAGTTGAGATGTGTAAGTATTTCACTGTAAGGTAGTTTCCAAACGTAAGTCATACTGTGGCGCTCCTCCGAAGCTTTTTTGAGTGTCCATAGTGAAGACTGAATTGTTCGTAGCCGGATGCAACATTTCAGAACAGGTACCCCCAGTATCGTGTGCTGGAGCGGTACCTCCTCCCTCCTGCTGGTCTATGGTTGGTGAAAGCATTCCACACCCCATATCAGAGCTCCTGAGGTGAACTTCGGCAGCTGTCTCACAAGTTTTCTTTTTTCGGAGCGTACATCAAGGCAGAAGAATATTTTCAAGTCCAGTTTCATGACAGACACAAAACAATCTAAATACAGGGCTGCTCATCTATTTCTCTCTTCTTACCCCTCGTTGTTCTAACTCTGTGACCCTGTACTTGCTGATCTGCATGAAAACCACTCATTTTAAATGGTATTGTCATCTGAGAGCGCTAATGGTGATATCACATGTGTATAACACTCCATCTATGTAATTAGCAGTTCTTAAATGAAACCAAAAGAAGACTTAGTTTTCAAAGCTGCCTTGTGACACCTCGTGAACTAGATATTAGCCAGAGAGGACAGACAGCTGAGTTTTCTGCTCTTTTCAGGAGCAGAAGATGGTTTGAATTAGTTATGAGCTCTCCAAAATGCATACATGGTGATGGGGTACTGGCCCAGAGAAGCAGCACTCAACGCTGAATAACCTCTCTGAAAAACAAGACTCCAGAGACACTTCCCTCAATGGGAATTACAGGAATAGAGCCTTTTGTTGCCAGGACCGCCCTATGGGATCTGAGATTAATGCAGCTCTGGATACATGTTGTCTTGGCTTTTTCATCAGTAATAATGTAGGCAGGGTTGCACAGCCTCATCTGGGAAGACATAGACTATCAGGGCAGAAAGGAACTGAGGTATCAGAACAATAAAGACTATTTACACATCTGAAACAGACAGGCAGAGATCCTGCCCCCTCTGCAGCCCCAGGGCACCACGGAGAAGCCCTCAGATCCACGGGCTCTGAAGTAAATCTGAGCAAACACGTATAACTGCAGCACAAGGCAGAAAGGCAAAGGCAACTAGAAATTAGCACTTGTAGGAGAAGTGCAGCACAGGTTACCCAGCCCATAGCTACTCCAGTTTCAACATTTCTCAAATAATGTTTAGCCTGGAGGAGGTTGAGATCTTCCTGTTTGTTTCTTTATATTTTGCAATGCGTAGATGTCACAGCTGGAGCTGAAAGTGCTTCAAACAAACAGCAGAAAGCTGACCTCTGGTGTTGGGAGCAGAGGTGCAGAAAGAAAACAGCAAAGAAGCCACACTGTCATGCTCCTGAGTGCTGCTTCACAGCCTGTGCAATTCTCTAATAAGATTCACTCACTATTTCCTCAGATAAATGAATGAAACCAGTTGGCGAATGAAAGGAACATGTAGCAAGAGGCTACAGTGCTTGGCAGGAGTGTTGTTGATTTCATTTCTGTGCTTTCATATCAATTCTTCCTCCACAAAGCATCTAATCAGCCGATGCTGAGCAGCATAAAATTAATGGTTTCGTTCAGAGAGCTGCCTCATGATGCCAGACAGCATGGTGAGACTGTTTGTAAATATTTGATTAGAAAAGGCAAGCAAATTTGGCATGAAAACATGTACAAATTAATACTGTTCCGCTATCTGATAGGGATATTTATAATATAGAGAGGTATGCCAGACAACGTTAGCATATGTGGTACAACACCAAATCCCTTCACCAGTGTCTCTGTTCTTACAAAGCCAGCAGATCCATATATCCATCCTGTGAACAGCTGATAGACAGGAGCCAATGTATTTTCCAGGGTATATGCTGAGTGTTATGATCTGCTCTGCCTTTAGACAACACACAAAAGGGAAAACATGGGAGCATCCTCACAATGTTTGTACACACCCTCAGCCCACTCTTTGCCAATAAAGGGGACAGGGCTCCAGGTAGCAATGCCCCTTGTTCCTTTGGCACTAAAGTGGTCTTTGAACATTTCCCAACCAGGAGCAAAGTACACTGCTGGTCATTAACTCAGGCATGTCTCTCTATGTATGTCTTCATGCAGTAGAATCCTGTTTTGGGGAGGTGTTCCCTTGCAGGGCTCTCTCTCCACAGAGAAGGACAACATATAGGACAGTCTGTGATGAACTTCAAGATCCTCAGCATACACATCCACACAAGGAATAAAAGGGTCCCTGTTGCCATACGGAGACATGTCCAGAAGGACATGCTGTTGCCATCCCACCTATTCAAATCAGGAAATCCTCAACCCAGTTTCCAACCCAAGCTCTGGCCTTTTACTTCTGAATTTCAGGTTTGGAGAAACACCAACCCACATGGCAAGGAGTGTCAGCTCTTCAAGGCTTTTTATCCAGCAAGAGAATCTGACGATGCTGGGGCAGGATGCTTAAGTGGAGACAGAGTTACCAGCTGCTTGAGCATTAAGACATTGATCTAAGAAGTGCCATGTGTGTTGTAAGCCATTAGGCAGAATTAAGCCTGTCCTGATACCAAGTAAATGATTTCTAGAGGTTCATTCCAGTCTGACTGTGTATTACTGTTGTGCTTCAGTAGGAAACCAACCCTGCAATAGGCAAGGTTAAAATCAGATCAGTGTGCTAATTCACAGTCTTTATTCCAACACGGAAGTATGCTCCAACATAGAAGTAAAGTTTAATGCAGAAGGAAGACATACTCAGATACTTTCCCAATGGAAAGCGTAGGCTGAATCTGATCTTTAAATAAACACATTTTAAATATAATCCCATAGCCAGAGAGACTGATAAGCCTGGTCATGAAATCAGAATGCAGTCTAGCCGTATTTTAGATATTCCATGATTGCCCTCTCCTATTCAACACAACAGGGAATGTCATGGCCACAGAAAATACTGGCCAGTTGTGGTCATCACCCCTACTGGCAGTCAGCCTTTGTTGTTATCTCAGTTATCTCAGTCATTATACGTGATTTTCAGATTTCCTGCTCTGAAGCTGTTTACTCAAACTGACAACAACTTTATTTTCCAGTTCAGCTGGAGATGACACTTTTTTCCTATCTTTTAACTAAATCTGCAGTTATGTAAATACATGTGTTAAGTAGAAGAAAAAATACATGATGAATAGTTCAAATGCCACCCAGAGAGACTTGGAGAAAGCTGAGGATTCAAGAAATAATACAATTCAAATCGGGAAGACAATGGCTTGTTAAAATGTGAATCAGCTGGTGGTCAATGCAGAACGCGGTCCCAACTGACTATCATTTGTAAATTAATGGAGATTCCTTTTCTGTGGCTCCTACTTTGAGAATTCAGCTGAAGACATTCATACACTGTAGCAGAACTCAAGAAGCAGCATTACAGTCTTAGTATTCAGGCTGGGACTACAGACTGTCAGCGGTAAAACCATATGCAAGAAATGATAAGAATTTGTTTCAAATAAGAAAAGGAAATTGCAATTTTCAGGGCATGCTGTGAAGTCTGGAAGAACTACAAGCTGTCAGAGATTCTGCAGTATAACAGGCACATAGGAAGAAGCTAAGCTCTGATGGCTTTAAAGTATGGAGGATCCCAGTGGGGCTTGAGGTTTGGCTGGAAGTCTTGAAAACCTTTTTGCAAATCTGAAAATACAGCTCAAACATTCCTTTGCAAGACTTAATTCATCCTTCTCATTGGGAAGTCAAATTCAGAAAATTTCATTAAAAATCATAGTTCAGCCATAGCACCAATCTAACAGATAAGAAAGCATAATATTAAAGAAAGCAAACGAACAGCAAGGAGTACCAGTCTAGCAAAGATGGATCAGACCCACGACTTACCAGTGATTTCTTAATTGTATTCCAAGGATCAGAGTCCAGCTGCAAGTCAGTCTCACAAAACACATAAAATGGCAAAAGTCATTTTGGCACTGGCAAAACTCATTGGATCTGCGCAGCCACGAACCAACTGGAGCTTTTGTCAGAAGTCCATTAACTTGGGAACTACTGTCTCTGTGTTCATGATGGGCATCTTATGGGCAGGAGCTACAACAGGGCTGCAAACTCCTGCTGTATCACAAGTGCTGCAGTAGCAGGAGATTTTTTTCCCAAGCCTCAGCCTCATTATTTAAACACAAGTTCCGCTTTGTTTCAGAATGAAATGTTCTTAGCCAGCCTTCATGCCAATAAAGGAAGGTTTTAAAACACCAAACATATTCCACCCTGAAATCACAGGAGGAAAATAAAAAGAAGTCAAATCTTATCATTTGTAATCATCTCCTGATTTCGAGAGCCTGCCTTGTGATCTCTGAATAATCAGACTTGGCAATACCGCACCACCCTCAGGGTAAATTCTCCTGGCTGCCAAAGAAATTTTCCTTATTCCCTGAAAAATAAATTCCCAATGCTTATTGGTATTGCCTTTTTTACTTCTAGCCCTTCCTTTTTTCTCACTTTCATATGTCAAACAGCCTTTTGCTGAAGACTTCATAAATCTGTACGCTGCACTCAAAATGATTTAAAATACGTTGTTTTTATCAAATAAAAAGACATTTCACTGTCCTTACAGCTTTAAGGACAGCTATTAAAAGAGACAACTATTAGTTATTATGCTTGTCAGATTACTACATAAAAACAGACCTTTTCCTCTATAGTGGTTTGTAAAAACGGCGTTTACAGATATGGTCTTGCTCTACTATTGCATGCATCAAGGGGCAGATAAAGCCACAGAGAGAAGCTAAACAGAGGAACTTTTGTTTACTTTTTGGTATGTTTTCAATCTGAGAGTTTTCTGCGCTATAATATCACCGCAGGGTTTATTAACATGAATGCTGCTCATGCTGATACATACAGCAGTGCTGTATAATCCACATTTTCTGCATAGACTCTTCTACAGCACTCAGCGTAATGTCAAGATAAGTTCGAGAAAGAAAGCAGTAAAAGTGGCAGGTTGGTTAATGACCCGTCCATTTGGCCAGCCTAGTCCCAGTTACAGTTACACCACTGCTAATGATGCCTCTACAGAAGGCTGACCACAAGCTTTGCTGACCACAAGCTCTGTGGACCTTGTGGTTTGTGATTATTTTGTTTCTATCTGAGTTAGATAGAAGATAGATGATTTCATCTCAGTGCTCCGATACGAAAGTACTGTCACAGTGCCGTCTAACACAACAAACTGATTGGAGCAGTATGTTCAAGAGTACTTAAGCATTACAGCTGAAAAACATCAAATCTATTTCAAGCTGGTACATCCCCTGCATCTCAGCCACACACTGATGTGCTCATTAGGAATTCCTGTAATACCTTCCACATCACAGGACTGAAATGAGGATGTTTTCTATAGCTGAAAAAAGAAGAAACCCCCACAGATAATCCCACTCTTTTGCCCCAAGGGAACTGCTTGCAGAACTACAGACTCTACACAAGGATTCAGCATTAAAGTGACTCCTTAGCATGAAAGACTTTGAATGCAATTGAAGAATGCACATCACCTGATCGCCCCTAAGGCTGCAATAGCTGACATGAAAACAATCGTGGAATTCTGTACAAATGCTTTATATGACTGTGGAATTTTTCAACACCTACACTTAACTACTAGCACTGCTTCCTATAGCCATGACAGATTAAATATAGCTCTATCTTCCCATAAAAGACTTTGAAATTTTTGAGCTGATTAACCACAGTAAACTATGCATATTAAGCACTAAATAAATCTGATCGAGCCAGTGGTTGTCCTTACCCATGTGGCTGATTTCACAACTGCAGTTGTGTCTGAGAAGGAAGAACTGGAGAAATCTCTCAGGTCATTGAATCCAGACCCGTTTCCTGGCAGACAACCACAGCAAACCTACAGCATTCCAGACTCTATGTGCCTGCACTGCCTCCTAGGCCCTCTTGGCATTTATCATCTGTGAGATACGGAGCAGTACGGAAGCTGAACAAAGCAATTCATTTAGCCTTCTCTTCTGCGGAGACTCTGGAATTCCTCTGAAGAAAGTGACATATAATTCCAGTTTACTGACAGTGATATAGGTTGGTAAAAAATGGCTTTTACAAAATTCCCATCCTTGGTGCATTTATACATTTGTGAACCTCCACTGCAAAGTCTTAATGCAAATAAATCAAGATCGGATTTTCAGACTTTTGCTACTATTTTCTCTCTGATAGAACTAGAAATAGATTATGAAATCTGCTTTGTGGCTCATATGAAGATTTTGGCAAGGCAAAATAAAGCAAGAATAAAACCAAGTCCTTCAAACCATATAGTTAGTAAGGAAAAAAGTATCTGGCACAAGTAAAAACATTTTGGCCGAGTTACATGGGTTTTTGTTTTATTTAGATTTTAGTTTGCTATTTGTCTATCTAAATGTGAGTTACTAAGGGAACAGAGTAGGTGCCAGGGTTGGGTGCAGGAGTCATGGGATGTTCCCTAAGGAATGGAGAGCCAGTATCCGTCATGGTAACAGAGCCTTGGCAGCCCTTGAACAGAGATGATGCTGCTGAGGGTGGTCCGGGACACCAAAGCCACTAGTGCCCAGGGACCTGGTAATATCGTTGTTGTTTACAATAGAGTGTGTGTAATAGACTCGATTCTAGAACTCTTGCTGTGGAAAAGTTAAGCTATAAATGCCTTTTGTCTTATAGAGCATAGGCGTAAGAACACCTGTATTTCAGAAGAAGAATCTTTGAAATACATGCAGCGTATAATGACACATTCAAGAGTGTATAGAGCTGTTCTGCTTGTCTTTATCATCTGTTGATTATCACTTGCCAAATGAAGGGGTCTCCCAGTGTAGAAGGGAAGACAGTCTTTCTGCTGATTTCTGTTATGAGAGCATCACTTTAATTAACATCAATTAACATCAATGGCAAAGACAGTTAAACAATCTCAACCCAGTTTCTGTTACGCAGTGCTACAAGGTCACTCCCACGGTGACTTAAATGTAGCTGTTTTCAGAGACAAAGCTAAAAAAGGGAAAGAGTCAGTCTGGTTTTATCAACCAGGTAAGATTATGGCATACAAATGTTTCATCTCCTGTGGACCAAAATGCATTAATTAAACAAACTGAGCCAGACAGACAGGTAAGCGGACAGAAGTTAATGGCCTGCAATGCACCAGAGACAGAACAGGACGGCTGAGCAGTTCCTTTGATCCTCAGGCTCCAAAAAATCTCTTCAATGTCGTTTTTCCCAAACACATCAACAGAGCCCTTTATTATTTAATGCTTAGCAAAATGCTACAGCAAAAGATTACATTATGATTTAACTTAAAATTAAACAAAGCAAAAGGTTAAGACAAGAAAAAATCAGGCAAAGCTCAGAGTATTTAAATTACAAGTAATTAAGACGGCAATGAAATTAATTTTTCACATGACTCACACAGCATGTTGTACTTACTGGGTTATATTTACTAATAGATTTGACAGGTATAAAGGTTCTACACTCCCAGAGTGTGTTTGTGCGGTAAGAGATATTTGGTATTTGGAAAACAGATCTAAAAGTGATGTAATTTCCAGTGTAATTATACATAATTGACCACAGTTGGTTATCCCAATAAATGGGATGTGTGATGGCTTAAGTTTCCAACATCAGTTCTGTGGGGGAGGATGTTTTAAGACCTCCACACCATGGAGAAGGATACAGATGTTTTTCCAGTGAACTTCAAGGTCTCTGACATGAGAAAGTGCTGACAGCAGCCTCTGCAAAGGCTAAAAGACTGAATAAATCAGGCTCCTGAAGAACAAATACATTAAAAACGTAAGCTTTTTCTACATTAATTCTTCTTCTAAATAAAAAATTTGCTGCCACGGAGCAAAACCTGGAGACAAATGTGACACCTTCAAAATTTCCACATTTAGAAATTTCCAGAGATTGGGAATTCATTGCGACGAAACTAATTGTTCTCAATTACCCACCTGCTACTAAAACCCACACTTTGTCTGGCCTATATTTACACAGCTCCAGCTTCTCTTTGATCTTGTTACACCATTTGTCTGGGAGATTAAAGAGCCCTTTGTTACATCTGTCTGCCCAATACAGCGAGTTAACAGACCAGGATCCAACCTACTAATAAGCTCTCCTTTGACAAGCTGAACAAACTGAACTCCTTGACTTCTTTCCTCAGGTCAGTCCTCCTTAGATGATTCCTTCGTTCTTTTTTGAACACTTTCTACTTTGTCATCCTTCCTCCTGGCATTTCAAAACCAGAAGTAAGCATACCTTTCTAGGGGTATCATTTAAGCACTAAGTGAAGAAAGGCTCTCTGAAACTCAGAGTTCCTGTGCCAAATCTCTCCTCCTGTGCCAGAGGTCACTATTTGAAAATATCACAGCTCCTCAACATAGGAGGTAGGAGCCTGCATACGGATTATGCCTTGAATTTCTTCACACCTATGCTTGGACACCATAAAACAGACTGATTTCCTGTCCTCTCCTACCTCACTCGGTATCCTCAATCTGATATTCCATTTCTCACCACCTCTCAGATATTTGTCTTATCAAAATATCAGCAGTGATCTTCTGCTTACTCCTTCCTTGTGGATGTCCGACCTTCTGGCTCGCCTGGACCACAGTGAGTGAAAAGGATCTGTCTTGGGCTGCCTGCATGTAGGTCGCTCTGAAAGTAACGACTCCTATTTGTTTCAATAGAAACTACAACAGATACAATGAGCACAGTAGCACTGTTCATTAGAGCAAATTCTCAGCTACAAAACAATACTTTTCAACACAATCTTCGCCATTAGCTCTGCATTTTGGCCAGCGATGAAGGGGGGAAGGTTCAGTCTCTACTGTCCTACCACCAACACCCGCCTCTGTCATCACGGACCAAGAGAATAAAATGGGAGGCGTTATTTTTGAATTGAATATCTGATTGCAGATATCTGATTCCATTTGAAAATGTGACGGTCATGTATTTATGTTGACTGAAAATGGAGTCACAAGTAGACCAAAAAAATAAATAAATTGATTATTTTTTTTTCCTATCTTGAAAGCTGTTCTCAAATTCCTTTATCAAAATGGGAAGCACGGATGCATATTTTTTGCTGTTCACAGGACAGTGTTTAGCCAATATCTTAAAAGGCATAAACTTCTTTGCCATCACTTGAGCTGGCACTGCTCCCTGCCCAGGCCCTGGTTTCAGCCCAGGTGGGGTTAACAGCACATCGCTGTTTGGTTATGGCTGATGATGGACTGATAGCTCAAGAGCTGCCAACATGATGGCAAGCTGTGCTGGGCCACATGCGGCCTGCAGACTGCAGGATGGACGTGCCTGGCCTGGTTACTTTTGATATGTTTGCTTCAGAGGCATGTAAATGCTATGTTTTGTTTCTTACCTCTTTTTTCCAACCCTCTCTCAACAGGCTCTTTTAATCAATACAGCGTAGTCATGGAAGATCTCCTTACAGCTATGAAAAGTCTCATAGCACACTCTACACTCGTGAATTAAATAGAGCAGACCCATGTTCTCCAGGGTCCTTCTTTTTCATTGTGGGCATGCTGAGTGTCCATAAAGATGTTCTACAGCAATTCACAGATAAGACTCACATATTCCTTTTTAATTTTTCCTCTTTGATTATGTGGTTGTACTTCTTTTCTGCATTATAATGTTCCTTTACAGTAGCAATTTGGCATATTATTTAGTGAGGCTTCTGTCTGCTTGTAACAAGTATAACTAATTAAAATGACTGGGAACTAAGCAACAATTATGTTTTAACTCTGATTGCCTCATTTTTCTTTCTCAAGTCCTAATATGTCACTAATAAACCAACCACCATCAATAACCACCATCAGCAGCATTTGTGAAGAGTGACAAGTCTTTCAACTTAGAGTACCAATACTCAGTGTCAATAAGCAACACACCCACAGCTAAAAGGCAATGCTCAGTCACCATGCTGGCACAACAAAGCTGCCAAAACTGCTACCAAAAGTCAGAGTGATTTTCCTGAGTTTCTGAACACTGAAGTCGTGTTTAACTTTAGCAACTTTAGATCACTGCTGAGCACAACCATCTGAACTGACACAGAGACATCTTCTCAAAGCTGCGATTTGTTATGTCATTTTACTGCTTTTCATAAATATAGCCCAAATAGCAAACTGAATCCAGACTACAGTATCAGTCTCCCTTTGAAGTGTGTGCATGCAACTGTGGGCCACGTGAATCCCAACCAGCCCTTGTGATATTGCATTTAGATAGCCACAGCAGTTTTACTGCTCACGAGGCCAAGGCTGCCTTCTGGTCCCAGCCCAGCACAGGTGCAGTTATATGACTGGAAAGCCAACTCCAGTGCAGTCCCCTCATGTGAATCACATGCACATAGCCTTACACAAGACAAGGAAATTCACTTAATAAGTCTGAAATGTTTTTTCTCTCTCACAATGTTTTCAGTCTCAGTATTATCAATACAGAGATAAACTCATGCAGCTTACAGAAAGATTAGTAGGGAACTCCACTCACAGCAGTCTTCTGTATCTGTACTGGGAGCATGATTTAAATATACATACATCCCAAAAGCCATCTGAAAGAGACTTTCTGTGATCTGGTTCAGAGATCTGAATTCCTAAGGCACCATTCAATCTTCTTAGTGCTTTTACATAAAGCTCTTTGGTCATTCATCAGAATCCACCAAGTGTAATAGCTGCTAGTTATGTAAATCCAGAACAGGCTATCTTCCACAAGCTATATTTACTGGCTGTTGCTGTGCCACAGCAGCGAGAAAAATTATCAGTGAACACCTCGTACAACTTCTAGCACAGCCTGCCCTCAAACCCACAGCTTGTACTGTCAAACTGAGTTTTCAGACTTGCAGAGTTCTCCTTGTCCAACATATGCTTCTGTCCTTGTCACATGGATTGCTTTCAATCTTGCCATTACACTGCATGCTAAGTGGCACTAAGCTTAGTCCTCAAACTCATATTTTAAATAAAAATACTACCTTGTATTTAGATGGACTAATAACTTCCTGAAATACTTTTCAGTCCCATTTTCTGTGACTTTCTAATGTACCTGAGAATTTCAGAGAGCTGAGCTTGATAAGTTTTTGGACTGAGACCTTAGAGAAAACTCAGATAAAGCATTGTAGCATTATAATAAGTAGTTAGAAGAAATTAATGATCACAGACGTTATCTAAATGCAGTAAGATTCTTTCAGAGTGAGGATCCCAGTCCTCCTGCTAAATTGCCTCCTCTATTGCCGAGGTCCCCAGAGCTATGGAGAGGGTAAATGTCTTATCAAAGCTGCCATCCCTGGTGGAGTGATTGGTGATGAACTGGTAACTGATGAAGTAACTGCACTGACAAGAATATGTAGGTATATTCCCTTGGCACTCTGTTAAGTACATCATAACATGTGATTTAAATCTTACACAATATGGAATTAATAGAGCACATACTAGATGGATTAAAACCTGGTTCTCCGTCAGGGCCTGAAGCAGAGCTGTAAACAGAAATGAATAGAGATGCTTTCTATTGCAGATTTATGGGCATCGTTTCTAGTTCTGCACTGCTTGGTATTTTTATTTTCATCTGTGTAATGATGTAAACAATTTGCTGGCACAGAAATGATGAAAAAGGCAGCTACTTTTACAGTGTGCTCTGATCCCAGTACTTAGATGGGTACCACGGCAAGTGTCCTTTTGTGAATGAAGGTTACATCAAGGACAGGAGGCTACAATTTGGAAAGCAAAAACTCAAAGACTGATGCCAGTCATTGTTGACAGCTATTACCATTGCTATGAGCTGTGATTACTCAATGACTTGGTCTAAAACTGTGAGGACCATCAGGGGAAGTGAAACTGCTTCTGAATGAAGAACACATGAGAGAAAGGAGGTCGGTATGTCTGATTATGGTGTTTGTACTCAGGAAGAATGTAGGATGTTGAGGGTGAATGGATGAAAGACTCTCAGTCAGATGGAGTTTTGACAGGGAAACTGAGTTTGATTGTAAAAGGCACGTCTGAAACCACCAGGGTAGAGGATGCCTAATGAATTTCCTACCTTGGCCTCCCCTATTTGTGATATATGCCTCTCAAATAAGTATTTAGAAGTTGCTAGAAATATTTGTCCTAGAAGAAACTTCTGGGGCTTGGAACAGGCTCTGTATAAGCCTAATTGGTTTGTAACATGAAGCTGACTTTAATTTTCATGAAATCTTTGGAGTGGACAGTGGGTTGGGAATTCTGTACTGATTACTTTTTTCCACAGTTTGCTTTCTAGAGGGGGTCCAGGCTTCTTGCACAATAAAGAGGGGGAAAAAATGGCATACGTTGAAACACACTCTCAGTCCCTTGCAGGATGGCTTTTAGCCTCCAGAAGTAGGCAAATTTTGTTACCAGCCATTTTCTTTATTCTAAGTTCCAATGTAAAGTCCTGATTCTGCAAATCATATAATCACAGAATCACCAGCTGTGGGTAAAGTTGTCTCTGGAATTTTAGAATCTCTGCAAGGCAAGAGAAGCACTCTCCTTGATCATGCAAACTTATTTCACTTTTGTATTGCTATCTTTCTTCACTACCCCTCCTACAGGAAAAGCTTCTCAGTGTCACAGGGCAGCCAGCTCCTTGAGTAGCTGCACTTCATCCTTTAGTGGTAAGGATGAATTGATTCAATTGACCTGGAAGATCTGCTGAGGGATGAAACCTCCAGTCAAGTAAGCAATGCCTGCAAACCACAGAGGTGAAGCTGCAGTACGTTGCTATTAAAGACACCTAGTCCATTTTTTTTCTCCCCATTACCTCTGAAGAACGTTGAGTATGTCCTAACTGGGGACACTGTGTCGCCCATGTCCTTACTGCAATGTCTATCCAACAGTTTCAGTCAGTGTGAGCAGTACATGAAAGCTGTCCGTGTTCATTGGACAGTGCATTTGAGAAAATGAAAAATACAAGACTGCAGGTATACCCCTTCTCCCTGTGACACTACATCCTAGAAGAGCACAATAAGAATTGGTCTGTTGTCTCAGTGTTCAACCATAAATGCTCAGCATCACAAATCTCAAGGATATCTATTACTAAACAGTTATTACCTGTGAAAGCCCTTGCCAGGATTTTACACCAATTGAATTCAGTCACAGAGGCATAATAACTTTTAGCTCAGATGCAGTCACACCAGCAAAAGCACTCTGTGTTAACACTGCTCATCCTGAATTTACAGGGGACAGGTAGAGCAGTATAGGCCTCTCCACATGGTCCAATTGTGCCCACACTATACCCCATTATACAGAGTCATTTCACTGTGAAGAACTGAGGATTAGACAGCTCTACCAGATTCTTCAGTGTTCTGGGGTGAGCCTGTACTCCTCGTGCATCCTTGTAACTGGCAAGTTACACCCACAGAGTGCAAAGAAAGAGCAGGGGAAAGTACATTACCCAGGCAGATACTGTTTTTCCCTTCTCGTCTCATGTGCAGGTAAGAGTTGCACATAGAAAGCCAGCTCTGAATGCTGTCAGAAGCACACTTGCTTCTGGAACATGAATTCAGGTGACCACTATGGTCTGGGCTTGTTGTGCTCCCATGAGCAAGGCAGAGCACAAGCCCAACACCCACCACAGCCCTCTGAAACCTACACTGCAGGCTGTCAGTCTAGCCAGAAATCCAGCAATCTCACTTATGCAGAAACAAAACCAGAAAGACAGTTCCTCCTGATGGGAATAACAATTAATTCTAGCCAAGCAGCAAAGATCCTGAATTGCAAATGGCAATGACAGTATTCCCTTGTTCAGAGGGGACTGTCACATGCCAAAGAAATGCCTTTAGCATTAGAAACCTCATCCAAATAAATTACTGATGAAACCTCCAATAATAAGATACAAAAGCAAGAGACAAACTAGGACCCTATTTGTAAAGAATTCACCATGATAGAGTGAAATAGACCCACAGAAAACAAGGGATCTTTTGTTTCAAGAAGTGTACTTTGGGCAGCAGGACAAATGTATTGCTTGTACCCTGGCAGCACTGCCAAATGCATGCTGCACAAAAGAGTGGTGATGTAATTATGCTTATCACAGATCCAAAGAGCTGAGTTCTTTTTGTGGCTCTAGCTCAGTCCCCATGTGACAACAGGACTATTTTCTCTGGCCAAGATTCATCTCCCCTTCTGCACCTGGGTGGCAGAGCAGTGGGAAAACCCTGCCTAATTCCTGCACTCTGAGCATCGCAGCTGTGAGCACAGTAAGATTTCACTCTGCTGGACAAGGTGAAGAATACCCTGAGCACTTCTTGCTATGCTTTCTTATTGCAAAGACTGATCCTAATCTGTTCTTTAGAATTCCTGCTGCCTGCTGAATTAAAGAAATTGTCAGGCCAATTCAGGCTTCTCAGCAAACTAATAGGAATATTTCCTGGGCTCAGATGGAGTGAACTTCAAGAGAAAACTGTCATTTTAAAAGAAAAATCAAATGTTAGAATATTGCACATAGAATGTAGTCTTTACAGTACAAATGAAGACAGCCCGTCTGGTTTTACTGTCAGAGCACAGAGAAATACAAGAGAAAGTCTATTTGTGACCACACCGAAGGCCCCTGTAGCCAAGTATCTGCTCTCTGAGAGTGCTGAGTAGTAACTGATTACAGAGCACAATGATCACAGCAAAAGATCTACTACCTCATTTTCAGAGTTTCTTGCAGTTTGCAATTATGAACTTACTGGATCAGAGGACCTGTCCTTGGTAATGGCCAGCAGCAAACTGCCCCTCTGTGAGCTCATCTTTTGACCCCACATACATCTTTGTCCTCCAAAGCATGGAGGATGGGAAGAGAAGGTTCACAATTTTGTTACATATCATATTATTCTATTTTAAACTTGTATTAGTCCAGCAGCTCAATAATTTCATACGGTCTCCCTCATCCTTAGCTATAGGCAATAATGAATATTTCATCCTTTTTCACTTTTGCTGCTCAGGATTCTATAGACCCGTATCAAATCCCCTTTCCCTAGGCCTGTTAACAGCACTAGTCTGTTCATGCTGGCTGACATAGAAGTCATCATATATATCTCTGCTCATCCTTGGTGCCTTTTTCTGGACATGTTCCCATCTTCCCACAGCCAAACACATCCTCAGAGTTCACAACCAGAACTGCACACAGTAATCGAAATGTCACTATATTACAGATCTTGTCTTGGTCATATTTTAGTTTTCTATTGTTGTTTCTCCTACTGCTTTATATGTAGCTTTCTATTTTTCTTCTACTGTATCCAGAAGTTTTATTTTATTTTTCTTTATTTCTTTCCTGAATAACAACCATTTTCCTTGGGCCCACTGCTGAGTATTTTATCCCACATGACTTAATTTCCCAGCAATGAATTTCATTAGTCATTTTATCACAACTGAGATCCTTCTGCATCCATTCAAAATAGGTGTTCCCTAAAAATAAACACCAAGCAATTTGCTTTGTTAGTAGAGAACACTCACAACAGACTATAACATTTTCATTCCAAAAAACACTAGCAAAAAAGTGTATCTGCAGTTTGCAAGTAGATATAGAGCAACTGAAATGGCAGGTGGGCAAAGCCAAGGCCCTGTCTCTGGCCCCCTCTACTCTCTGCCAGAGAGTGCTCTATGAGGTAATCAGCTTTTACTTCAAAAAGTAAATTCTAACACTCAGACAAGAAGCACAGCTGTCGTGCTAGAAACAATGAGGACCGACTGAGTCAACACATCCAGTCCATCTCACAAATTACAGGAAACATTCTGTAGTCTATCCTTTTCCGGAAGCAAGGAGAAAGTTCTGCTGCCTTTGCAGTGCTATTCTTTTCTCTGACCCTCTCTGTTTCATTTCAGAGTGAATGGTAAGACATGTAGATATAAGGTGCAGAAATAGCATAAAAAGGGTGAGAAAATATCAGCCTGCTAGAATTCTTTTCCATTTCCTGAATGTGGGGGCAGTAACATTGGACAGAAATTGTAATGGACTAGCACAGCAACCTCTGAACCAGATGTCCATAGCAGCACATAATAATTTCATATCTAATCCCAAACACTACAGCAGGAAAAGTGCCTTTTCACAATACTCAGGCCTGGCATGCCCTAATGGAGAGCTTACCTCTAGAGGCACCTCTGGAAGATGTTCCCCACCAAGAGGACAGTGTGCTTATACTTAGAGACGTCTCTCATGATTAGCTTCGGGTGAAACAGAACAGACCTGGTCTTTAAGCAGTTAGAAGGGCAGGGACAGGGAAATGACAATCACATCAGATGAGATTAAAGGGATTACATGGTTCTTTTAGAGGCAAGTCCTTGACCAAAGGGAGAGTCAGCACTATCATATGCCAAAAATCCTGGCTAACACTGTCTATACCTATGCATTTCAGAATGTTCATGTCATGAAATGTAAAGGTATAATCCCTATCTTGAATTCAATCTCAGTTTACACATATTAAATTGAGTCCTTGCTACAAGATGTACTCTGTGCCCCACAGTGTGATATCATTTAACCTCAATGCACCAGTTTAATATTTTAATTCTGTAAATGTCACTTTTGTATTTGTTACTTACAAGAGCCATACCCCACTGCAAACAGGTCCTTGTACTTTGGATTCCTGTAATGAGAAAATTCATGTAAGAAAGCATTTATAATTAACTACATAATTCAAGAGGAATGCACAGTGTTTCACATTTAAATATCATAGTCCATTCTCACAGGACTACATACGGTCTTAAGAGCCAGACCCTTTTGAACATACACACCAGTAAAGTTCATGTATGAGTAATTCTTCTGGACACAAGATGCATAAGATAAATATAACATCTGAAGACCACAGCAGTAGATGAAAAGACTAAAAAGGGCACAGACCTACATATGATGCCAATCTCCAGCATTTCTTGGCTTATGTACTTAATGATTATCTAAAGTTTACTTTTAAAGATGAGGTCTTTGAAGAAAGGAAAGAGGCAGGAATGTGTTAGCTTCCATCTTTCAGAAGCCAGAATAAAGGAGTTTCTAACTCAACAAAGAATATAGCTCAATAAGCTTATTTAACCATCACTAAATAATAATGGATGATTCAAGGAACAGGCGTGGGTTCAAAAATTCATCACCACAGCTCAGGAAAGGAAATTCCCTTCTGGTTCAATTAGTTATCAGTTTTGTAAAAGCACGCTGACTGAGTAATTAGCTATTATACCTTCCAAAGTCCCTTTATTTGAAAATCATCTACTGTTACAACTTCTGCTCTGTGTGGACAGTTCAGCACTGTCGCTGTCTATAAACTCATGAAATGAATAGATGTGAAACTTACCTGGTGAGTGTTTCCCTGACTATTCTGAATTGATAAAATAAAAATATTTCTCCTGTTTTACTTGGGTAAATACTAATTCTCTTGCTCCTGTTCTGTCCACTAAAAGCACCATCACTGATAGCAACGTGAGAATAAAAATTAAATTAGAAAAGCTTATTACGTAAAGCAGCTGGGGACATTCTTCCAATTTCTGGGCCATCTTTCTTTTACAATTACATGGAGACAGGAATAATAGCAACACAAACGACATGCAAAAGATGCCTTTTTTCCCAATTTTACATCTCACATCAGTATGATTTGTAGTTCTCACACAACAAGCTCCTCAATATTCTATTAAAGTATAAATCTTGCAATAGCTTGAAAGAACAAAAGATAGCAACCCTGCTCTGTCTCTCTATAGATCCTCCTTGGCAAGACACAGATGTATCACACTGCTTCACCAACAAGAGGAGGTAGGAGAGCACAGGACAGGAGCTATGTAAGTCTCACACAACTGCATGAAGAAGCCAGTGCAAGTTCTGGGGAGGATCAAATATGTTGAAAAGTAAAGGATTCATTCAGGTTGATGAGAAGTTTTTTCATGGCAATGACCGTGAGCTGATTTGAAAGTATGAATGATAGTTTTCAGACTGGCCAGGAGTAAATAAACAAAAGTGGACTGCAGGTCAAATGGCTGCTAAACAGAAGTGTGTAAGAACCCAATAGACAAACACCACTGCTGTCTCAGCAGTGCCTGAAACATGTGCCACTGTCCTGTAAGGGGTCAGGTGTGAGTGCTTCAGCATCTTACCACATATGGTGATAATGTAACCGATACACACAATGTTTGCATTTCCCTTTCTGCTGCTTTACATTTCTTGTCAAAAACGGCATCATCTCTTCTCCTTCCTTGGGCTTTTCAGGATTGATTCTTACAGCATATTATCCAAAGATATGTCCCATCTATCTCAGCTTTCCCAAGAAAGGACACTTATTTGCCCTGCTAACTGCACTCGCTTTGCCCTGGCACTGCCCCACACCTGTCGTGTCTTTGTGTTTTGCTGAATGTCCCAGGCTTGACACACTCAGCCTCACACAAGGTGCTTCCAATCCAGAAGTGTGTGGTGTGTTTAGATGCTGTCAAAGAAGATGACTGTAATTACTCAAAAAACTGTTTCCACAGAAACCAGCACAGCCTTGTAAGGGCACAACAATTAATTCCACTCTCTGCAGAACTGAGAGCAAGTTTGCATTAAGGAGACTTACCAGGAGATGGCAGTAACTGCAAGTCTCTTGGTTTTATCATACTGGAACTTCCAGAGCGGGAGGAGAGTTCCTCTGTGGTCCCTGTATTCATCGGAGGCATCCTCAAAATATTTAAAATCTAAAACCAAAATCAAAGAATAAGTCTCATGGAAAAAATCTGAAATACTTAACCATGGTGGAGTACCAGACAAGCTTTAAAAGAATCTCTGTCATTCTCACAGCCTCAATACAACAGAATTATTAGTATAAAAGCTGTCTCAGCCTTTAAGTCTCACTCCAAAACAACACAAGTCCTGCACTTCACCAAGCACCGAGTCCTCACACAAAAGGCTGATGGTCTGAAAGGAGACAAAGGATGAATAAGAAAGCAGCAGTGAGAGCAAGAAGTAGCCTCAAGTCATTCTCAGAGCTAGATGAAGCTTTTCAAGAGGGAGCTGAGCAAAGATATGAAAACCCTTGCAATATAGCATCAGTACTACATATATCAGTGATCTCCAGAGGTCCCTTCCAAATCCTATGATTCTGTGATTATGTGAGGGTTGCTCTGGACTGGCTGCTTTGCCACCAAGACCTGCATCCAGGAAGGAACCACCTGCTGAGGAATGACAACGCCTAGCAGACCTACTGGCCCAGCCTGCACAGAGCAGAGCTGATGTGCACATCTGTCGAATGACTGCAGCTTGCTGTCCTGTTTGCCTTATGTGAACCAGCAGGTTGCTAGCCCTGCTCATTTTAGTTCTATTTCTCTAACATTCAGCATTGGAGACACCAGCATACCATAAGGCAACAAACCAGTTTTCATAGAAAGGCACTGTGCTCCAATCTTCCAGTGCTAACCACTGCCTTGGTATCTTTTGCCAAAACCTCTGCCTGCTTCTTTTACTGAGAGCCAACTTTCCCAGAGGACCTGCTGTGACTCTTGCTACAGTTATGGCTGCTCATCTGCAGGAATTCTGTTTTGAGAGCAAACATCATCTCCCAGTAGGGCTGTACCTTGTGCAATGTCATCAAATATGTTCTGATTCACCATCCGCTCCATTATTTTGGCAGCACTGGAGATCTTGGTTATATCATCATTCTGTGGAAAGGATAAACAAATAAGAGAAAATGTGTATCCTATAGGTTACAAGTCCTGCACACCTTTTGTGATGGAAAAGCTTGAGTCTTTACACTTTGAGTACAAGGTAAATCAAAGCTCCTCATACTACTACCTAATAATAAGGGCACTTGAATTAAGGCAACAAATCTATATTAAGCTCAGCAAGGTGTCATTCATTCTTGAGATATACTAACTTCAGTGTTTGTGTCTGATTTAGCTCAATGGCAAGGTGCTTGTCTATGAAAGCAGCTAGAGTCTTAATTTTTAGTCTTAATTTCAACTTATCCAATCTGTTTCATGATGGGATGAGCTAAAAGCACACACATGATCCATCCCCCATCTCACTTGATAACAATTCATTAACTTCAGCAATACAATCATGTTTGATAATGTATCAGCAACCCCTTTTATTTGTTTGCAGAGCTTTCGGGTATCCTGTCTTGAGTAAAGATCACAGGATGTAGAAATCTTCTCGTAAATCATAGGATCATAGAATTGCTTGGGTTGGAAAAGACCTTAAAGATCATCAAGTCCAACCACAACCTAACCATACTACCCTAACTAAACAACCCACTGCTAAATCATGTCCCTGAGCACC
>PPHD01009191.1:0-12500 GCA_002909625.1 Bambusicola thoracicus
TAAATATTTCAAGTGTTTGCAAGGTGTAACAAAGTGTGACTTTTGACAATGCATTATCATTACACTTTTGGACTTAAAAGCCAGAGGTTATTTTGCTGATCTCTTCTCGTTTCTTATACTTTGTATGATGTTTTTTTTCTAGTGCTTTTTTGAGGTTATTATTTATCCATTTGGAAAGTTTCTTCCCCTGAGCTGGATAAAAGTTCTAGGTAGTGCTAGAAAGCTTGACATAATGACATGCCAGATCTCTTCCATGTCCAGGTCCCTGGATCTTCCCTGCAGTCCTGCTTTTTTTGTTGTTTGTCTTTTTAATTTCTAAATGAAATGGAAGGATGTTTAAGGATGACTCAACTGGAGATATTTGTTAAACACACTCTTCTAATACCAACTATAAAAAGACTAACTTAAGAGAAAAAGAGTAACATGGAAGAAAGCAACAACAGCAAATTAGAAGTAGTTACATATTTCTGTGTTGCTTATGTTGCTTGCTTTCTGTACTTCATATATTTTCCACATTGCTCCAACTTGGGAAAGGATCACAACCAATTACGTATGTCAAGAACATAAAACCACTTTGAGTACAAGAAAAATGAGTATCGCTGAAGTGCTGCACTTTTGCTGAGTGTAAATTATAAGCTGATCTATGCACTACTTCAACAGCCTCTTGGATCTGCCCCACGGTTGTACAACAAAGAAGAAAAAAGTCATGGTTCACTGTTACTTTTGAAAGAAAAAAATCTTGAGAAGGCTTCAGTCATATGCATTCTGTAGAAGAAAAGGCAAACTGTTATATTCCTTCTGGCAGTGGGGCATTTTGGACATTTTCATCACACAGGAACATAGGACTGATGCACCACCAACAGAGAACTCTGCAGGCAGCAGTGCTGGCTTCCAAGCAGCTCTAGAGTTATGCTTTTGATGAGACCAGGCATCCTCAATAAGGAGTGCTAATGATGATCATCTCACACCAGGACCATTCATAAACTTGAGAGAGATTCTCTGTTATTCTCCTTTTCACAGATGAGGAAACAGTCACAGAAATGGGCTTTGTATCAGACAGCTTTTCAAACAACAGGCGTGAATGTTGTGTTGATGGATTAGTGATGAGATGTAAATGCTAGTACATAAAAGTACTCCTGTTGCATACCAAGATAACAGAGTCAATTTTGGGCTGATTTTCAACATTGCTTTTTTTTTTTTTTTTTTTTTTTCAGAGGGTGTCTGATGCTGAATTGTGCATGTAGAGAGCAGCATGAATTCTCAAGGTATTGTGCAAACCACAAAGGCTGTGATCAAGTTTCAACTCACAGTGTATTTACAGAGCATGCCTGCCATTGTCAGACTTGTCAACACTCATGGTCTCTTTGCTTTTTACCCTATGCTTATCCCATCTCTTCTTTCATTAAAAAATGTGAATGTTTCTGTCCTTGTGGATTTGTAAAGGGAAAATATAATCCCCAAAGGCTTAGAAACCAGACAGCAAATTAAAAATGCCAACACTGATTATTCTTTGAGCTTCTATTATTTTAAAGGCAATCTCCTGTCTTTCCAGGTCTGATTTGTGGATTCTGAATTGCAAAGTTCAGCGATCCTTGCACTTGGCAAGCACCTGGAATTGAAGCATGTGCAACCAAGCTCTGTATGTAATTCTGTAAAATGAGAGCTGTTTATCTCAGCAGCTGAAATATTCATTATTGAAAATAAGCATTTCAGTGTTCAGAGGCAGAATCGTGGGCTGAGAATAAAAGCGACCTGGGAAATAGTAAAAAAAGCTCCATGTCTCTAAACGGCGTAGGGTATGACCCTGCAGAAGGGCGATGGGAGGAGAACTCCTTCCGCCTTGGAGCTGCCTTCTGACTCTGCCCCATCGTTTCAGCTTGACTGCTATTGGTGGTGGCAGAAAAATACCGGAAGAAATTTACAACAATTTTGGCTAAAAGAGAGGAGGACAATTGAGAAAAGAGATGAAATTGGAAAACACCAACCTTTGCATCTTTTCCAGACCAGGCAATATGGGCTTTGTGTTAAAAAAAGGAGCCTATTACCACCTCTACTGAGAAGGCACCTGCCATTTGGCCACATTTTATGCCTGAGAAATCGCCCCACTTCAGTGTAGCAGCGAAATGCTCTCAGATTCTTTCCTTGCTTTGCTTTCTTTTTGCACTCAGACTTTGCAGGCTGCACACAGTATTCTCAAAGGGCAGTGGAACTGGCTCCCTCAAGCCCAGGCCCCAGTAAATGAATTTGGGGCCACTTGGGAACTTGCTTGTCCTGTATTTCAGTGGCTGTTTCCTGGCACTGATTCAGCAGGTTAAGAGCCAGTTTGAAATGCTGAAGGAACGAAAAGCAGAAAATGGATATGGGGGGAAAATGTAGATTGGGACAAGCATATAGTGTAAGTTTTCCACTTTAGATTAGATTATTATGATTATGATCATTATTATTATTCTTATTTAAGGATAGAAGGCAAAGTAAAGGCAACAGGAACAAACCACGAAGGAAAAGCAGATGTTCTGAGGAAAGGCTGGGGCAAAGGATAGCATGTGCGCATGTGGGAGCTGCCTGCCCCTGGCAGTGGTGCTGGGATCGTTTGAGCTGGTGCAGTAAAAGGGGTCTGTTCTCTTTAAAATGCTAGCCTCAGAAGCAAAACCAATCAGCTATTGTGCCATCCTGTGCAGTAACGTTTTGACATGCAATCTCCATATTGATATGATTAGTTGTTAAGTCAAATAAGAGACAGCGTGACAGAAATGTTATTTAACTGATTTGCCAAACTGAATAAAGTATGGTCTGGTCTTGTTTACAATTAAAATGTGAAAGTGTTTACCAGGATATCCAGGGGTCTCCAACAAGAGAAAAAAACAGATCCAATGCAAACACTTTCCAGTGCTGCCTTAGAGAATGGTTCCCATCTCTGGTTCTGCTACAGCATTTCTGCTACTGCTGAACAAAGTCCTTAAATCCAGCTTCTTCCCTACGGTTGCTTGCTGGGAACAGAACAACCAATCGATCATAGCCACCGCCAAAATCAGCAGGGATGTGCTTCACAGCTACGATGCATTACCTAGTACTGCATACACAAAACGAAACAGGGCTTTAGTATCTAAATTAAATCCCTCTGTGCCTTATTTCCCCTTCTACTAAATGAGGATATAACAACCTCACTACACCATGAACATGTGAAGATAAACTAATCCAGGTTTGTAAAGTCAAATTTAAGTTGTGTGTACTCACAGCAAGGGGCCATACTCTGAAAACTGAGGATAAAAGGAATGTTAAGCAGATGCTTTTTAAATGAGCATTGTGCAGCTTGTGCAGTCAGAGAAACAGATGTCTTGTAGAAATACGGCTCATAATCATGTAACTTCAGTTGTTACTGAATGTGGGTGGGAGAAGGGAACTACCTTACCCAAGCTCTGAACACTGGAACGTACATCCCTACAGACATTACTTTTTAGGCATGTTTGGGATATTGTCTGAGCATCCTGAAGATGAGCAGAAAATAAATTTTGATAAAGAGCTTACACCTCCTTTCAAAAACTAATAGCAACACTATAAAAACTGCAAACTTTTACCTCAACACTAACCTTATATTTCTGTCTTGTCAGGTCCAGCAACACTGGCATTTCCTTAATGTAGAAGTAAGTGACTGTGGTTGTCATAAACACTTTGGCAACCCAAGGAGCAGGACTGCCTGCATAATTCTGCATATTTGCAGTACTAGTAGCACTTCTTTGGAAAACAAGGAACTTCGGGCTTGTCAGCAAGGGAAAATTTCTTTAAAAATTAAAAAAAAAAAAAAAAGCAAAAGGAACTAATTGCAAAAACTAATAAAAGGAAAATTTAGTTGATGTTGAATTAAGGGAATCAATCACAATGTGGTGGGATTGCACCTGTGCCACGTCCGTCAGAAAATTTAGAGTTCCCTTGGATCATGTGTCTCTTATCCACATACTAATGAAGGGCAGTCTGACATAAGTTATTAGATGTGATTAGATCACATCCTATGATGATATAGCACCAGTAAATGTTTTCGAGTGCTGCATTAAAAGCTGAATGTTTGGGTAAATTACTCCATCCTTTTTAATTCTGTCACTTAAAAAATGGTTTTAAACATTTAATCAAACCCGTACACAATATTAACAAGTGCTGAGCAAGAAAGAGAGCCTATTGATCACAGGTGATATATCCAGAAGCAATACACTGTTTACAGTAAGTTCTCAACTGAGTAATGATTTAGTCATTTACAGGGAAAATCCTTACAAATAAAAGTCTAATACTGTGATACTCAGTCTTCCTGATGGAATCCCATTGCCAAGACTGAGTTTTGTGCAGCACTTCACACACATTTTATTGAAACTACAGTACAGTGCTTTATGTGAAGGATATAGAAGAACATAAAGAATTGTGCAGTAAATTTTGTAACGAATGGCCACAAATGGCTTGTTAAAGATCCCTGTGTGGATGTCAAGTTTAACAGCAAGTATTGCTAGCCTAATGCATTTTTTTAAGTAGTTTTTGGTCAAGCAGAATATTGTAAGGAACAAATGCCTTTGGATAAATGACTTCATTTGTTAATCGAAGAATAGCATCCCATATAGGTTGTTTTTAATTTCAACAACACTGGAAGTTACTTAAGGCTTGTGTTATTGAGAACTATGTGTGAAAGGCTTGTCCACAAGACTTAAAATGCTGGAAGGTTCATTTCTTATCAAGCTGTTGACTTTAGTGCTCATGACTGATGCTTGAATAATTTCCAGAACAATTACAGTCTCCTTCAACAAAAGAATTACATCAGAAACATTATTAATGCAAATCTTTGTCTGCCCGGGAGAACAGTGTCAGGAGCCACCACGCCTCAAGTCTCTGTTTTTCTGCTGTGTCTGCCAACTTGGGATGAGAGGTTTTGTCTCTGCCTTTGATTAACTGAACCACAGCTATTGATTCAATTCACAGAGACCATAAAAAAGCCACAACACAAAACTCACCAACCAGTGATGATCTTTTGACGCATAAGACAGTGCTATCATTGAGAAAAAAAAAAAAAAAAATTAAGGGCTCTGATATGAATCCTTGATTCTATTCCTTTGATCTAGATTGTTTCTCAGATCAACTGAACCAAATAAACCTAAAAAAAAAAAAAAAAGACAATTCTTAAGCCATTTAGGAAGTTTGCATGCACAGAAGTTCAAGGCTGGAAAGTGCTTTAAGAGAAACTGACCCAAACCAGAATAGAGTGATAAAGTAAATACAAGAATAGTCTTTGATAGGAAAGCAACAGGATACAGTATAACAGTGTAGTGCAAAATTTCTGTTAGTGTTATCAGGAGGCAAAGTCAGAGATTGCAGGAAAACCGCAAGCAAGAATGCTGTGATTGTCCTTGGGGATCTCCAGTGAGTCTCTGAAGGCTCTGCACCTTTGAGGTCATATCTCTATCTGAATGTAGAGGTGCCTTATTTTGTCTTTTACTTCACTGAATATGATTAAACTCCTGCTGTTGTGCTAAATTTCAAAGATTGTAAAAAGTCAGGGGAATTAAAAAGGTCACTGCAGTATTTCATTTCAATAGCAAATCTGTGGAATAATGTTGTACAAGTACATTGGAAACTGCTTTGAGAAGAGAACTTGTCGGTGACTTAGTTCTGGTGAAAAATAGCGTGCACTCAGAAAAGGGAATTCTGCTTCCGAGATGTGTAGCTAGAAATGGACAGCTATGCAGAGAACTGATGCCTTTCAAACATAGGCATGCAGAAAAGATGCACAGTTCCCAAATATTTGCAGAAGTTATAAATTTCGTATCCTTATATTAATGAATGGTAATTTCTGCAATGTGTGAACAACAAATCCTCTTTCTAAAAAGATACATTCCACCACTATATGGGTACTGGAGATGAGACTTCAGTTAAAATTGTGCAAAACAGGTATATGTTTGAAATTTGTGAAAAAGTCAAAAGTGAATGTTAAACAAAGATCTTCTTATTCTTTGTGGGTATGCATGTTTTTCAGAATAAACTCATATTTACTTCATTTCAGTTTGTTCAAACTAGAATAATAACTAGATAATCTCAAGAACAAAATATGTCTATGTTCAAGGCAGATAAACAGTTGTTATTTGCTATCTTTGAAAGTATATCTCTGATCTCTAAATTCACTAAAGATTGACTTTTCATTGGACAGAAAAATATTTCTAGCTCTTTCAGCAAATATGGCAATAGAGAAACGGAAGAAGAATGCTTAGCAGGCTGCTTTGTTGAATAGGCATCAAGCACAGAAAAAATGCAACCTCGTTATCATTTCTACACATCACCTATACACTTTGATGACAATGGACAGTGAACTGATGTTATCAGACCTTGAGGAATAAATTAATGCTATGGATTACACGCTGACAAGAAACAAAAGGAAAGTAAATTAATCTTCTAACAACGTGAGAGGCCAAACAGAATGCTTAAAATAAGAGGAGATCCAAGCCTCTGCCCTTTTTCACCCGAAGTAAACATGAATGTTTTTTCAGATTACAGTATTAACTCTACACCTCACTAGCAAAGGGGTAAGAGAGAATATATGTAATTTAAAGAGCCTGCTATCAGAGCTGAAATTAGCCTTCAGTCATTTAAAAACTAAATTTGCCTCTCCTTAATGAAAATGTCCTGTTTCACTTAGTAGGGAATGATAACCTGTCTAGAAGATCCTTGCACTAGCTGAGGAAAGGCCCACATAGCACTTGTGTTGTCAAGACACAGCGCTTCTTCCCTGTACTGCACTTCTGCCATCACTGAACTATTCACCAACCCAAAGGCAATTCAGAATGCAAGCAGAGTGCCTGTGGTTGCAAGGGCAGATGGCTTTTATCTGTCCCTTGCTGAATTCTGTCACACGAAGGTATACCTGGAGGAGTCCCTTAGCTTCACCAAGGTAACTAATGGATTCAATCAGTCTGTTTTCCCACCTCACTGTTCATCTACATCATTGGCCCTCCTAGGGGAGTGAATCTCCAGAACAACAATGACACAAGTACACTGAGCTTCAAAGTACTCTATTGTGAATCTCTTTTCCGGCTAAGATCTGGACATTTATTCACAATTCTCCATACTATTTCTTGCACAATTTTCATACCATAATGGAGCTTTACCTCTCATACTTAGGTAACCAATATTCCCTGGTAAGTTCATGGAAGGGGCTTCACTTACTCCTTTGAAATACAAAATAAACCTAGTAAGATCCAACATCAAACCCTTATAATTATGATAAAAAGCATTTTCAGTTGAAGTTTTTTGAAAGCTATTGAGAAAATCAAGGGAAAAATCAATGCTAAAATCTCACTTTTATGCATTTTACTGGTAATTGGGTCATTAGAAGTAGTAGCAGAAGAATTAAGAATTGCACAAAATTATTCTGCGCAGACAGCAATATGCGAGACTTGAAATAACATCTTCACCTTGAACTTAGGGAAGACTTTTGAAATGCTGAAGTATTTTGTTGGAGGACTGCAAAGTTAAAAACTGAGGTCAGAAGGTAAATTTTCAGAGGATAGATAAAATCCTATAATAAAAATAGTCTTATCACATGAATATTCGCATTTCTGAATTCAAAATAACTGTCTGCAAATATTCTTCAAGCTGAGTCAAACTTGTTTACATTTTTAAGAACATTTCTGACATTGATTCCAATTAAAGTATATTTTTGAAAAGTACAGGATTAGCAATTGACAGAGGCCAAGTAAACTATACCAAATATTCAAACAGGATTTTTTTTTTTTTTTCAATTTTGCATTTATAAATCAACAAATTGATGAAGATTTTACTATTTCAAATTTCACTGTTGATATTATAAAGTGCCTTGAGATAATATAAGGCTTCCAGTTTATTGAATGCATACTGAAGAGGATGTGGAGGGAACATCTGGACTATACGTAGGTTGCCCAGATTTTTTTTCTCAAGTCATTTTTTCTTCAAATGTTGATGGTGAAGAACATTTAAACCACTGATATTGAATACCTTGCATTTTTCTGAGAATGGTTAACACCTTTCTGTTGCTCTGATTAGTTCTATGTAACTCCCAGATGGAAAAATGGTACAGTCGTCTTTGATAGGTATCCTTAAAATGGCTAGGAAGCTTTAAAAGCCTACACTCTATAGCAGCTGCAAAGCCTTGTGGAGGCCTTCCATACAATATGAATTTTAACAGCTGTAAATTGAGGGCTAGAACACATTAATTTTCCTGTACTCCCTGCAGAACACGTGGGTATCTCTGTTTCCCAATGAACTAATAATCTTTGCTGGTTCCCAAGGGGCCACTAATCTGAGAAGTAGATAAGCATCTTGCCTAAGGCCAAAAAGAAAATCAGTGGCAGAACTGGTGAAAGTACCTCGAGAATTTTTTTTCACGGATCCCTGAAGTTGCCACCTTCCACGTTCGTATTGCAGCACTGGTAAAGAGATACTCAGATCTAATTTCAGATAGGGTAAGAATGTAAGAGCAGGACTGTGTTAAGAATCTCTGTTTTCTTTGTTATATTGTAATTTCAGGGACAAGCTACTCCTTCAATGGTTTACAGTTTAGAAATTTACTTGGTATAAAATTAAACCTTCCAAATTGAATTGCTTCGAATGTTGCTGTTTCCTGGACATTAACACAGAACACTTTCTTGTTTAATAAATTACACACTGTCCAGCACAGCTGCACAGAAATGGAAAAATCTTGTTCCCACACTGATTGACTCAGCATCTTGTTAATCATTGCAGTGTGTATCGTGAATTCATTATTCGACTGTAACAATGTGAGATGTTTTGCCTATGACAGCTTAAAATACGTATTAAGTACGTAATTACTTAGTGAGATATACTGTGCTCAGTTTACAGTATTTTATCATGATAAAGAAAGCTCTAAAATAATGTTATTTGACACATGAGATGTGGCAAAAAAGTTGAGACACAACAGCTATCACTGTAAATGTTTATAAACGTACCTAAAGTCTTATCTAAAGTTCATCCTGTTAAAGGACATGTTTTATGTTGTACAGTTCCTCTTAGAATATCAATCTAATAAGCACCAAATGAGGCTGAAGACAATGCTGTTATAAAAAATGGAGAAAAATGATTAAAATGTGATAATTATACTGACAGTTTATATGCTCAATCTAATCAACCAAGCTTTCAATTTGTCATAATGTACACTCACTCATACATTATTGCTTAATTATAGCAACACTTCTATTTCGAAAGGCTGTCAATCATGCAAATGCCCATCATTTTTCTCTATTTGCATTTAAGAGACATATTTTTAGTTCACTCCAAAGCTCACGGTGAACCTGAATTAACCCTAGCTCTTTCTTTCTTTTGCAGTGCTCATCCCTGTTTATTCTGTTAGCTCTCTGTAGTACAGTTTATGCTGCATGATTTCTTACTTTACAGTTCATCAAGTGTTTAAGAGATTTTTGAGTGTAATTTCTGCTCCTGAACTGTAGACTCAGTGATTTACGTATTCTTTAGAGATGCAGTTCTGTGCTTGAACTATTCAGGTATGATATAGTTAAAACTATTGGGCCATCTTCCCCTCTGTTCTAGATTTTTTTTTATTTATTTGTTTGTTTGTTTGTTTTTGTTAGCCCTGAAGGAATGGGAAGAGGACTGAGAACATCATCTTGCTTACATTCGTAGCCCTGCTGAAGTCAGTTGAAAGAGTTCTGGTGTATGAGATCTCAACAAACGATTATAAGCCTCCTTAACAATCACATAGCCCACAAAATATGCATTCTGACACACTCTACTCTCTGAATTGCTCTTACTCCATTTCCCTTAAACTTTTAAATTATATATCTTATAATATAAATCTTATATATAAGCCCAAAAACTTCTCTTTTACATCCCCTATCATCTCTAACTTTCTGCTCTAGAGCATAGAACTGAAGAGACTTCAGGGTCTTTATCACAAAAGAAAAATGCTTAACAGAATGCATCATCACCAGTAATGAACTGAAAGCAAAAGGAACCTGGAAGAACTGTTGAAACACTGGAATTGCTAACGCAGCAAGAGAAGCTGTGCAGTGACATCACTCTATCAGCTTGCAATCTTTTGATAGCAAACAGGAAAAAGTATTCTAACATGATATTGTTTCTGAATTGAGGATTAAAAACACTAACTCATATTTTGCAATCCTCCTGAACTATATCTCATATGGTACACTGAGAATGCCAGGGGTTCAGCACATAACAAGTTTGCAGTTCTACAACGATAATTTTTTGAACATGAATAGTTTGTAGCAACCGTCTGCAGGACTTCTCAAGCAACCTGAGAGGAACATGGTCAGAGTACCACTCCTTCATGAAATCGCCTATATTTGTCAAAATACTAAAACACCAAGACTATATGATTTCTGGTAGAATTCATTTTTGTTTCTATTCAAATTCTTTCTAATACACGTGTGCCTTATTTGACATTTCGTAATAGTATCTCAGTCTAAACTTCAGTCAGGTAGTACAGTGATGCACCTTGTATTGAGACTACAGATACCTCATGCTAGCTGGAGAAGAGCAGAAAGATTTACCAGGTAAGCTAAGGTATGATACTCTTGCAGGAATCATCTCCCTGTTCAAGGCACTCACTTTTCTGGCTTAATGTATCATAACTGTGATTTGCTTGTGCCGTACCTTGGTCAGTTTTTTCAGGAATAAGCACTTTCTAAGAGCCAAATGCTACCAGATAATGTCTGAAAACTCATATTTCTACATACATGTTTTTCTATATGATACGTGAACATATAGTTTTTGAGCTTTATATGGTATACCATATATATAATAGTAACCCAAATTAGTAGCACTGGAGAGCAAAGGAATTAAAAAGAAAAGGTAAAAACATGTCATTTTGCTATGAAAAATGTGAAGTTATTCTATGAATGTCGGCTCAGGAAAATCTCAATACATTTCTGGTAAATGAGGCATGAAGCATATTCTTAAAAATATGGTGTCCAGGAGATAGTACTGCCCAATATTTTATCTTAATGGCAACATATAGTACTTAAAAAGCTTGAACTTTAAATCAAATGCTTGGGGGAGGACATAGCTAATCTATTAGTTTTTCAAATATAACTAAGTAACAACATGAAGATGAAAGAGTAGACCATTTCTGGGAGCTTTTTTGGTTAAGTGTGAAAATTGTAGTGTGGTTTGTTTCCTAATTAGCATGCAGGCAATAAGAATGATAGTAGAGTTGGTCCTGTACTTATCCAAAATTTCATACTCCTTGACTGGAGTCGTAACTGTCTTGCTGGACCAAGATAATCTGGTGAACAAACTTAAAAAAGATGCACTATTTATGACAGTATAGTTATTTGGCTGAAAGACTCTAATATTTATCATGTTTATAGAAACTGTAATAGAAGATCAAATATAGACAAAAAAGTATTGTGAATTCCTTTCTTTTTTCTGCTCATTAGCCTACACCAGCACCTGTATCATCTTCTTATAAAGTAGCTCTCAGGTTTCTTCTCCAGACCTTTTTCCGAAGAGAGTCAAAACGAGAATTTCCAACCTTGCTTTTTTCCATTATATTCACAAAACAGGTGTTTCCTCTAAAAAAAAAAATAAAAAAAAAATAGATTCCTGATCAGTCTCCCTGTTATTCTAGACAGAACCAAACCATGATTTTTCCCATGATCTGTGGAAAATAAGCTATCACATTTTACTTCAAAATTAACAAAATAGTGTTAGGACAAAATCTTGTCCTTAAAAGGCCAGTATAATATATTTCATGGTGGTGGCAGACCACTGAAATAAGATATGTTAGAATATTTGATGGAGAAACTTAAGAGAGTGCCATTTACTCATGACATTTTCTAGGACTGCTTTAGCTCACAAGAACAGTCAGGACTACATTTACTTTAAATATTTTTTGAATATGTTTTCCAGCATAATTGTTAAAGTAGCACAAAATAAGCTTTATGCACACTGGACATGATGGAAGCAAGCAAGAGATTCTTTTTACTTTTACATTTAATAGGTAGAGTTATTCAGAACATAATAGAAATTTTAGAAGAAGAGTAATCGCAAAGTAGTAAAAAAGAATATAATTTTTGAATTAGAGAATAGGATAGAAAATTATTTTTCCCTTTGGACTTTTTTCAAATAAGAACTCCAGTTTGCTGGAGAGTAGGCACCACAGTAATGCCCACAAAAGTCTGGATGGAGAACAAAAGGAAGAGGTCCTAAGGACATGAGAGTGACCTTGACTCTGCCTGTGGCTTGTAGCATGTAGCTGCTACACATGATTCTTGTTGAGTGAGGAAAGAGAGCTGTGCACTGTCCTGAGGGAATATGTGTGTTGTTTATATATGGGGCTGAAAGGTAAGAGTACGTACGGCTTGTAGAGTGCTGGGGAGGATATGAAATGATTGAAGATGTGTGTCTTCATGTGTGTAATAGCCTCGGTTGGGTTGAGGGGCTGGGTGGGGGGAGGGAAAGAATTAAAGAATATGAAGGCATTCCTAATGGGTTCTCTATTT
>PPHD01009191.1:17500-20916 GCA_002909625.1 Bambusicola thoracicus
CTTCTTCCCAGACCATCCCTGCACAACTGTACCTGAACAGAGTGGCTCTGGATCTGCTTTTGCCTTTCATCTCACTCACAGCACGCCCTTTAGCCTCTCAGACAGCTTGGTATGATGGATCTTGATGACATTTAGCCAGAATTTTCTTAAACTTTATGTTTAATTTAAAATCATCCACGACTGCATTCGGATGACTTCTTCCCTGATCACAGATAAAATATGCTATCAATAATAGTAGAAAAGGCAACTGTAAGTAAATTTCTCTGACTGTTAAGATTTATACCTGGTATTTCTCCCTAAATCTGTGGTAGCATGATAATAAAATCTGAACTGGTAGACAACACAGCGCGAGTGTGTGCAATATTTTGCCCAGTTGTACTAATTTCCAATTAAACACATTACATATCTGACAAATCCTCTCTGAGCACTTTGCAAATGTTAAATATAACACCTCATTTCCATCTCATGAGGTTGAGAAGCATTATGCCACTTCATATGTGGCAAAATTAGGATATAGCAAGGGTAGATGACTTGGCCAAGGGCATGAAAATACATAAACTACTTGTTCCTGGAGGCTCACCAGGCATACTCAAGGCAGGCAAGAACTATAAGAAATTAACTTTAAGAAAAAAACGGCAGTTGTTATATTTAGTTCAAAGTATGTGGCAACTATGTCTACTGAATAAAGATGGAATCAGATTTCCCTGGGAGAGGGCATTCTATGGATGTCTATAAAAGGCTGCTTTGATGTGGCCTGGAAACCTGGGATGAACCAGGCTTCTTTTCAATACAGTAATTCATGAAGAGCATGTTTTAGAAACACATATTTTCTTTACCTCTTTTAGGTCACATGTCATTGCTTAGAAATTTATCGCTTTATTAAAAATATAGCAAAACATTAAACAATATTATGTTTTGCCTTCAAAGCACAGTAATGGAAAATCGTATCACACAGCAGCTTCTGCCCACGCTCATGAGCTGGAACCATAATAGCATATGTTAATGTATACTATCTAATGGACTTTTAATTCCCTTATAATTTAGGGAGTTGTAAAGGGTAGGAAAAAATGTGGAGGAAGAATAAGAGGATATCAGTATTCAGCAAGAATACATTCATAATTTTTGAAGCTTTAATTTGTGGGAAAAGGTAGATTTACGTTTATGTCAGAATAGTATTACCATTAACTCTCTTAGAGAGATGTTCCCTATTTAAATACACGGTTTAAAATTTTGTGGAAGTGAATTTCCATTTCTAAAGATGGCTTTGCCCAAAAAAAAAAAAAAAAAAAAAAAAAAAAAAAAAAAAAAAAAAAAAAAAAAAAAAAAAAAAAAGAGAGAGAGAGAGAACAAGAGAAAGAAAAAAGAAAAGAAAAGAAAAATGGAGAAAACAGACTCTGTTCACCTTCCTCCTGACTGATTCCTGAAGGATCAATAGAATGATCAGTTAGGAGAGAGGGATTAGGTTCACATGAAAGTGAAAAATTGGAATCACTGAGGCACAAGAAAGGTCTCATCTCTCACCAATTTTATACCATTGTTACTCCGCTGAGCTGAATCTGGGAGGAAAGTAAAGCAATCAAGCAATTTACAGTAAATTCTGCATTTTACTGCATGCTTTGGAAAAGTAGGCATGTATGATGGATATTATGTCCAAAATCCATCATACTAAATTATTACCAGATTTGCTTTTAAATTGGGAAAGATATACCTTATTTATTTAAAATCATGTTAAAATGACCTGAAATAACTTTTGTATTTAAATGCATATCATAGCTTCAAGGTTCAGTGACTCTGGACATTCCAGGGTTGGGTGCAACTTCTGTTTGTCCCATTAGAAAGCTAGAAATACAGTTTTCCAGAGGTATAAATCATACAGCTTTAGCACTTAAGCATCCCAAATACCAGATATTAAACCTGTCAGTGTTGTTGGAAAGTATATTAGGCATAATGGAACTCAAGCCAATGTAATTTTGGAGAGGAAATTCTGCTTGTTACTGTAAGAAGGAAATTCATTCTAGCCTCTTATTTTTTGAAACATAGCAGCCTAGTGCTTCGGTATGTTAAAGAAAGCATATGTTAAAATCAGATGCCTTTGATTACCAAGCATACTGGAAAGACTAACTAGGCTGGAAACACTGACTACAGCCTATGGAGGCATTTAACTCTCCATTTAAATTCAGAAATGTGTTTTGAGATGGATGCTCCTCGTGCTTGAATTTAAGAAATTCTGCATTTCACCAGAAAATTCTTGTATAGAAATTCCCTGAAGATAGTAGGACAAAAGTACTCATACAACATAAACTTTTCATTTCCCTTATGCTGAGTAGAGAACAGACAGAAAGGAATGAGAATTCTCCATCCCTTGAATACTTGTACAAACAATTTGTGTTGTCTGAACACGGAGTGCATAGGCACAGTATTTTAGCAGCAACCTTCCAACAGCTAATGGGCACCTCAGGTAAGGACAATATCCCACTGGTCTGGATAAGTGGCTGTTTACAAAGGTGAGCAAATGATGCACTACAAAATACTTGTATTACATTTCCCTAGAGCTGACAGTATTTTCCTCTTGCAGATAAACAGTAAGGTTCCTAGCCAGATACTTACATTAGTGAATGCATTTCCCCGGAAAGATCAATCCCATCTTCTGAAAGCATTTTAAGCACATCTTTAATTTTCTGTAAGACTTCAAATTCTTTGCTGGGTTAGGGCTCAAGTGAGTATTATATGCGGCAGAATTTATCTTGGTTCATGTATATGTGTGTCTGCATGTACATGTAACCCTGTTCAGGTCAAGTAAAATGCAAAGACAAGCATGTTAGCAGCAAAGTGACCCTTTAGAAGTCCTAAGAAAATTACTCTTGCAGTCCATAGTCCAACATTTAATAATGCTGAACTTGATATGGGATCTGAGAACCTGAAAAAGGAGATCTGAAAGGCACCTTTATGTAAAACAATTGATTTGCTTCATTTCATTGAAATGGCTAATGCTTTGATGGTTCATATTTACAATAGCTTGTCCTGTTCTTCAATGGAGTTGATATGTTGGAGTCTTTAACACCATAAACTTGATCAAAACTTCTTGGGTAATAAACAGAGCGGATTTAAGATGTGAGCCCCCTCCCCATCATGCTACTGCAGCCCATCTGTGTGCCAATTTGTAACTAAAGACATCAAGAAATGTGCTCTTCATGCTCAGATGCCCTTGGTAGTTGAAAATAGTTCTGAGAGCTCAATATGCAAACTGGATTCAGACTCTGAAAGACTTCAGAGTGGAAAATTTGACCTTCTGTAGCAAAGGCTGTAGCTTGGCTAAATCCATTAATGAGAATAGAGTTTTACATACCTCATAGTGTAACCTGGGTTTTAAATTTTGCTAAGCTTCAGAAAAAAAAAAGAAAAAAAAAAAAAAAAAA
>PPHD01009192.1:0-20913 GCA_002909625.1 Bambusicola thoracicus
GGTTGGATGTTAGGGGGAAGTTCTTTAACAGGAGGGTGGTGAGATACTGGAACAGGCTGCCCAGAGAGGTTGTGGATGCCCTGTCCCTGGAGGTGTTCAAGGCCAGATTGGACGAGGCCCTGGGCAACCTGGTCTAGTAAATGGAGAGGTTGCTGGCCCTGCCCAGCAGGGGGGTTGGAGATTCATGATCCTTGAGGTCCCTTCCAACCCAGGCCATTCTGTGATTCTGTGATTTGTCTTTTAGAAATTTTCAGCATGACAAAATGTTCAGGATTTCCTATGCTTTACAAGTAAAGGCAGTGCTTCTAAGTATACAGGCTGTGTTGAGTATGTTTGTGATATACTGTTGGGAACGGGCTCTAGTTTCTGTTTCTGCAATTCAAATCTCTCATAAGGCAAAGGGATGGTTGGAGCTTGGAGAAGAGAAACAATAGCAGTATTAGCAACTCTTCTACATCAAAGAAGGCTAGATATGCCTCCTGGGCTTAGGGCTGTGTATGAAGTAAATGTATACCAACTTCTAAGTGCTTCTTTTCCTTCTGACTCTGATTACACTCTGTAAAAACTTGGGTATGCACAGAGATTGGGACAACTGACTATTACAGCTAACATAAAGATGTTATCAGTAGCAACCTCAAATTAAAAACTGACCTCTGCTTTGAGGTTTTGATTCATTTACTCTTGAGATAAATGTTGCAGTTGTGATTTATTAATCAGAAATGCATTGGCTTTTTGCACATTAAAGGGAAAAAAACATGCATTTATTATGTCTGGGCTTCAAAATTCAGAAGTCTATGCAGTATGGTAGAAAGGGTTTTAAAGGCTAGTTTTTAGTATCTTAGCAATGTCTATAATGGAACACTGAGCCTTGGTGGCTGAAAGCTGTACAGAAGTGATCAAACACCCATAAAGGATTATTTAAACCATTAGACCCATTTCTGAGCAAGTGCCTGGCAGAGCCTGTCCCTCATCCCTCACTCGTACCAAACAAGTAGCTTTCTCATCATGCTTCATGCTTGATGAGAAAACAGTCCATAAAGTTTAACAAGTTAAATATGTATAAAATAGGTAAATAAGTTACTGAAGCACTACTGCTATATTGCTATTTCAACATGAATTTTTCAGGCTATATTAAGTAGTAGTAGTGTCTGGTGTGCAATAGGGGTGTGCCTTCTCATCCTTAGGCAGTGGGTACATCAGAATGCTTGTGAGTTCTCTTGTCAGGATGGCTAATTACTTGTCTTCTGTGTCCACGTTATGAGAGAAACGTTTTGAAAATCAACATTCATGCTTTTTTGTCTCCAAGAGGACAAGGACCCTCTCCTCTTCTGCTGGAGTGGGTAAACTGGTAGTTATTTGTTTAGCACAACTACATAATCACCTAATAATCTCAAACCTGGAGAAGTTTTGCTTAAATGCTTGAATGAGCACATCTTTAAGTGCACGACTAGTTGGCTTCCATTAGTCAAAAATCTTCTGAGATATTAGATTGAGTGTGATTTTAATAACTGATTTTATGGATTTCTAGTCCCACAAACTACCTACTCCTATGCTCAGAAGCGTGTTCTGGTGAATTATTTGTAAGAGAAGGCAAAAGACAGGAAACAGGAGTGATATACTTGTCATGTGAAGCGCTTTTTAAAAAAAGAAGGAAAAAAAAAAAGCAGGGAGACAAAAGAGCTGTCTTGCCTTTATTTCACTCCACAGGTTCGTATTAGCAGAGACTTGGGAAAGTAGTTCAAGAATCATGTTTGTGAAATGAAGACTGTTACCATAGCTGTTCTAGGGGGAACTGAGCTATTGCTGACTTGTTAAGCAGCTTTTACTCTTCAAAAGACAAAGCTGTGTGGAGCCTTTGAGAGAAGAATGCTAATGAGGCTGCCACACTTACACTTTTTTTTCCCTTGTCAATCCCAAACCTGTATAGCACATTGTGATCTATTGAGAGATTAATTTAAAATGTGAAAGGTGGACGGGGCAAAGGCAGGGTGGGAACGCTGCAGTTCTGGGCTCTGTCCCCAGCTCCATCACTGCCCTCTTGTGCCTGGGGTTGTGCAGGGGCATAGCCCAGCTTCAGCTCCTTTCACTCTATTGTGTTTCAGAGAAAGAGGCATCCAGTGAGTGCTTTGCATCTGAGGGATGCTGCTGCTTTGTGGAGATAGCATCGTACCAATACCAGAATTCCTAACAGTAAAAATAATCCACAAAATGCATCACATTAATCTAGGAAGCCTCAAATACATGCATTTATAACTTGAAGAAATGAGAAATCCGTTATATTTTTGGCAGTGTTAGTGTTTCATTCTCATCATAGAGTGGCTGTGATTTTTTGGGTTGTGAATTACAGTTGCAGATTTTATGCCTCTTGATATAGCTGAGTTATTGTAAAGGCCCAAATTTTCTTAATGTGTTTGCAGATATTGAGTTTTGTAGTGGCTGCACAACTGGGAAGCACTGGTAGTACAGGGAAAGATTGACAGGAGGTCTATTAAAGGTCTTTTCTAGGAGAGCAGAGAGAATTTTTAACGTTTCTTTTTTTTAAAACGTAGCTTCTTTGATCTGGCAGATATGAGAAAAATGTCAGGCTGTCTTGGAACTTACATGGAATATGTGTGGACCACAACGTGACTTGCTGTGTGGATGCTGTGATATAAATGGAAATCTAGGTCTGTCCACATCAGTGAGTATCAACATAGCTCATACTGCTTAGCTGCATTGGGCAGCATGTGGACTTCGACAGATAACAGCATTCATTTGTGTTGGTGCAAGATTTGAGTAGCTGGTGCCGCAGGTACTTCCTATTCTCCTGCTATGTGAGGTAAATAGATTAAATCTTCACATGGCTTCAAACATGGTAATTGTTCAAAAAGTATTTAGAGATTTTGTGGTCTTCAAATACAAGTAGATGAAGCTTGGTATGGAGTAAACTTTGTACCAAATCCAATATCTGGAAGGATGCTCACAAAATAACAGCTTTCATCTGTTTGATGATCATGTGAAAGTCAGAATTTCTGCAGTAAGTGTCAGCACTTGTTAAAGACTTTATGCAAATCAGTTCATTAGTTATTTCCTTGCTCTTTAGTTACAACAGCTAGGGAATCTTTGAGTTTATTTTGGAAGTCCATCTAGTAAAGTGTCACAGTTGTATGCAAGGCAGAGGAAAGCAGACAGAACAGCTACCTATGAGCGTTAAGTAAACAATATTTTCTAGGTTTCTGGCTGCAGTCTCACAAAACCCTACCTTTTATTCAAAAGAAAAAATCAATTTAAGAGGATTCCAGTATGTATCTGAAAAGTAGCCTGCTTTGCTGAATTTAATAGGATTATGCTATTGATTCCATCTTTACAATGCTAGCTACTATTTGGTACTTGTGAACTGCAGACTATTATGGGACTGAACACAAGGGAAGAGGGATTAGTTTGTAAAAGAATAAGCAGCTTTTCCTTAAACTCCCCTGAACTAAACCGATGTACCTGTTTTGGTCTCTGTTAGTAAATGCCAACTAACAAAACACCAGTGGTAGCACATTTTACAGCTGGGTATCTTCTTATAATCGCTGGCTTGGTCTGCAAGAAGAAGGTAATGAAAACTTTTGTAAGTTAGTAGCTGGTGCTGTCCTACAGATGTTTCCATTTGTTCAGAAACTTCTGCCTTTATTTCTTTAACCAAATAAAAGCTACTGAATAGCTGGAAACCCGTGTGATGTATGGAGTCTAGTGTTTTTTTGTTACAGTTGAAGGTATTTTCTGCTCATGTTGAACGTAGTGTAGTAAATGCACAACTGAAATAGTTTCTATAGAAATGCATTTTTGGGGTGAAGGTAGCTAACAGAGAAAACAGTTTTACATGTTAAGTCACTATTTACATATCAGGTGCACTTGCTTGTTTGTGCTGTGTGACGCATACCATAACTCCTACATATTTGTGTGATAAACCAATTGGACTCTGAACTCTGGTACCCTTCATGAAGGTAATCATTTGTATCATATGTGTAAGATTTTTATGAAATAAACTGTCTTTTTGAAATGAGTTTTATATGGAGGAGTCCTCTTCCTTTTCTCCTATTCTTCATCTCATTTTCCATACTGAAATTTGTTTATTCTTGTCTTGCGACTATTATTTCCTCACAGTTCTAGAAGGCTCTTCCAGAAAACGGGTGACCTGCCTGGAAAATACTAGTACAGCAGATAAGCTTTAAACTTTTTAAGGATAAAACCACATTGGAATGTAAAGATCTTAGAAAACAGAGATTAAGTGTCTCTAGAGTAAACTTTTAAGTGAGGGAAGACTGCAAATGTAAAGGTTATGTTGAACTGCATTATAACAGCACTGGGTTGAAAAATGGTTGTAATATTGTCTTTACCTCCTTCTACTAGAGTAGGGGGGCTACAAGTTGTTTTTCCAAGGAGCAGTTCTCTGTTTGCCTCTCTTGGTTCTGTTAGTAAATAGGCAAGGATGCAGAGAGAGGTTTTCAACACATCACACTTCGTGCTTGCTCTGCCTTAGCTTTCTGAAGGGCTGTGAGTGTTAGTGAGTTTCAGACCGCAGAGAACAAAGAGGTGAACAAAGAACAAGGTGACCCAGAATGTCAGAAGCACTGTGAACTTAGTGAAGGGCACACAGCTGTTTGGCTGGCTTTGTCTGAGTGCTCTCTCCTTCCCAGCCAGTTTGGGCCTTATTGGCAGCTCCCTGCTGAGTGATTTGGAGCTTGGCCTGCTCACCAGCCCTGTCCACCCAGCATGGTGCAGTCCACATCTCACCTGGCCTAACACCAGGAGAGATTGCTAGACTTGATCCTTAGAGGCTGTGATCTTTTGCTCAGTCCAGCTTTTCAGATGATGTCAGCGTCAGTTTCTCTCCTTAGATGTATTATGTCCTTATTGAGAAGAAAATCTGTGGTAATATGAGGCAGAAGCGAAAGCAAGCCAGTGACCTTTGCTATGTTTTGTAGGGATTAAAGCTGTATGGGATTTGAATGCTTCCATAAATCTCACTGGAGGAATTGTTTTTTCTTTGAAATAAAATGAGCATAGATGAGAAGTTCCTGTCATTTGTGCTATTTTATTCTGCTAGTGTTTGAAGTACTTTCATAACTCAAGACTATTTGCGGAGTAACTTGAGCTGTGATTGGCTTATCAATTCCATTTATTGAATAGATACATCAGAATACTGGTAAACTGTTGCTTTTGTTCAGCAGCACATGGACAGCACTTCTGTCTCCTGTATTATTTTTTCTTAAAGAAATTGTATTTGCCCAGTACTGCATACACAATTAATGTTAATACAGCTCACATCAACTTGAGCAGCAAAGGGTAAGAGCTCCAGCTTTGCCAAGCACAAGGGACATGATGCAGCTCTGCCCCATCAGTCATGGTGGAGGGACAGTCCAGCACTCCTGACTGTGTTTCTGGAAACAAAATGCCTGAGCGCACAAGCTTGGAGAGAACACTGAAAAAACACTGTGGAATGCATCCTGTCTTTTATATGTTTCTGGTAAAGCAAGCTGTATTTATTAGGAGTTTGTTGCTACAGTAAAGAGCATTCATAAGATTTATAGTTGAAATAATAGCTGTAGATGTTCAGTCCCATCGTATTTATTGAAGATTTTGTTGAACTCATGGCATTCTTTGATTAATTCCTGTCTGAGGCATATTTTGTAACAAGGACTATGTCAGAGTTTTGTGTCACTATTTCATAAAGTTGTGCTAGGCTGTAGGGAGAGCAAATGCATTAACTTATCAACAGGTGTGTGGACAGGTGGTAAGAGTAATAACTAATTGACTGCCAGCCAGAATTTATTTAGGGAGCTGGCACTTTCCCCTCCTCAAAGAATGATGGGTTTCACGTTTTGCTTAATGCAGAGTATCCACTTCTCTTCTAACTACAGACGTGAGCTTCTGAAGTGTGCACAGTGTCAGCCACAGAACTTCTTATCCAATTAAAAGAATGGAGAAGTATATTGAATTCCATTCTCTTCCTTTATAATGATATCTACAAATCACAGTTGTAGAATAAGTTCCATTATAGCTTGTAAAAATCTCCATAGTATTTGAGGAAGCACTTATAGAAAACTGAGGATCCTAAGGTTTACATGAGCCCCATGGAAGGGTATTGGAGGATTAAGTTTAATTTTCTTCAAGTATATGGAGTTTGATCTATTTATAAGATTTTCTTTTAAAGGCTATATCCTCTTTTATAGTTTCAGAAATGTAATTTAATCTAGAATCTAAAGATGAAGCTAGCTCCCTCCTTTGGGCAAAATAATGCTCACAGTTTCATTGTTCCTGCTTTTGCACATCTGCCACTGATTTGGTATTTAACAGAGAATAGAAAATAGATGAGTAATGTCATTTTGTAATTTTGCCCCTAAATAAGTCTGTAATACATACTACAGGAATATATTTGCTGTATGGCTAACTAATTCTATAGCTCCCATTATTACATGAACAAAGGAGTTATTTATTTTGTTGAATGGTAACAAATTCAAGTTTGGTGTTTTTTATTTTTTGATTGTACCCATTGCATATTGCTGACTTTTTTAATTTTATGACTTTACATGAAGTGAAAATGACCCTTAGTAATTTGTATCTTAACTTATTTGAATTGTTTGTTCCTTTCCTTCTGTATTTTTAATGGTGTTTGCCTTTAGGGTCTTGTGATCTGAAAATGCAAATACCAGTCAGTTATCACTTCAGTGCAATCTTTCAAAGCTTAAAATATATTGTTGACTAATTCCCTGTTATTTTAGATGGTTAATGTCTTCTGTCATTGTGATACGAAAGAAACATGATGGAAGAAATTAAGCCCCAAGCTTGAGAAAGCAAGTGTTGAAATACTTTACTATTGTGTATTTCAAACTTCTAATTGAATGAGTTACAATATACTGTGCTAAATGCGTCAAACACTAAATCAGTGCATGTCTGTCTTCATGTGTTCTGTATTGTCAAGGGCTTGGTCACAGCTGAGATGATTGTACTTATTTACACATGTATTAAATAACACCAGAACTAAAACTAAAGCTGCACTGGTTTGAATATACATTCAAAGACACTGTACAGAGTGTAAAATTTGATACTGGAAATTAGGTGTTTCGTTTATTCTTGCTTGTTACTGGAGGACTAGATAGACTTTTTAGTAAGGATTTATATTAATTACACCCAACAGAACACAGGAGAAAAAACAAACTTAGGGAATATGCCTTTCTCTTTTGCATCTCTTCACTTTCTGTTATTTTTCATCTGCACTTGTTGGAAGAGAAGTAGCACAAAAAAAAAAAAAAAAAAAGAGGGTTATTGTTAAGAGGGAATGAAAAGGGCTTGAAGTTGGGGAATTGCAACTGTGTGAGAGCCCAACTGTACCTTGATTTTCAAAACAAACTAATAACTGTTGCTGAAAATGTAGAGGTCTCTCCATAAATTGTCAGTAAATTGCTGAAGCAATTGATGAATGGATATAGTTATTTAGGCATCTTATTACAAATCCATCTCTAAGCAATGCAAATAGCCTTCATTTACCAATTACTTTCTCATAGGAAGTAGATATATGAATGTGTAAGATTATATTGCCCTTTCAATCACAGTGACACAGAAAGAAGATTTTGTGTCTGGGCATCCCTGTACCCATATGGCCTCCATCAGCAAGTACTTGTCCATAGTGAATGGCCAGGGCTGAACAGATGAGTTACATCTTGGGGGAGCCAGGCAAGAGTGCAGCTAGGTAAATGTGGACTTGGTGGTGGTGGCGTGCCCTGCTCATTGCATGAAATAATAAGTGAGAAACATTTGCCATGTGAGTGTAAGACCTGGGAGCATTTTTTTCTCTGGTTAGAGGTATATAAATACATATAACTAGATATACATCCAAATGCAAGGTCTTGTACCTCGATTGAGGCAACACTTACTACCAACAGAAGCTGGGGGATGAAAGGATTGAGTGCAGCCCTAACAGAAAAGGACCTGGGGGATACTGGTGGCTGGGAAGTTGGATGTGAGCCAGCAATGTGCCCTCACAGCCCAGAAAGCCAACTGTATCCTGGGCTGCATCTAAAGCAGCATGGCCAGCAAGGTCGAGGGAGGTGACCCTGCCCCTCTGCTCTGTACTGGTGGGGCCTCACCTGGAGTACTGCATCCAAGTGTGGAGTCCTCAGTGTAGGAGAGACATGGACCTGCTGGAGTATTTTCAGAGGAGGGCCACAAAGATGATCCAAGAGTTGGAACACCTCTCCTACAAGGACAGGCTGAGAGAGCTGTTCTGCTTGGAGAAGAGAAGGCTCCAGGGAGACCCGAGAGCAGCCTTTCAGTATGTAAAGGGAGGCTGTAAGAAAGAAGGGGACATACTCGTTAGCAGGGTCTATTGTGATAGAACAAGGAGAAATGTTTTCAAGCTTATAGTGGGAGATTTAGGTTAGATTTAAGGAAAAGGACTTTTACATTGAGGCTGGTGAGGCACTGAAACAGGTTGCCCAGTGATGTGATGGATGCTCCATCCCTCGAGACCTTCAAGTCCAGGCTGAATCAGGCCCTGGGCAACCTGATCTAGCTGTGGTGTCCCTGCTCATTGTAGGGGAGTTGGACTAAATAGATTTTAAAGATCGCTTCCAACTCTAAGGATTCTATGATTCTGTGTTTTATGATATTTAAGTCTTCAACTTAAAACAAAGGGACTTTTATGGAAAAGTATAGAGTTCCAGTGGGAAAACTCATAGTGGTAATGTTGTTATGGTAGTATGGAACTCACTACTATGATGCTGGTCTAAAATAGCTTTTCGAGATAACTTTTTCCAGTTCTTTGTTAATAATCAAAGTATTTTCAAAATACGGAAAATACAAGATATTTTAACCACAAATTAGATCTGGATATGCTTTCCTGGTTTGCAGAAGATTACATTTAGAATAGCTTTTGTGTGCGTGTTCATTATCACTGTGCTGTTCATGAGTGAATATTCATGGATCATTTCTTTTCAAATATTTACTGGGTTGTCTGTTTTCATATGTTAAGTCTTTGTATGAAATAAGCAAGATAATTTTGAGAAAACATTTTAATTAGAGCCTTACAGGCTATAAATATTTCAGTATTTAATAAAATAGTACTGCAAGATGTAAATGATTAAATGGATAACATTCTAAATATTTTAAGTGGCATAACATGAAATTATGCATGTTTCATACTTCCAGATGGGACAAAATCTTTTTTTGTTATATTGCAATACATTTTTTTGTTTGTTTGTTTCTTAATGACTGAAACTTTTTTAATTCTTTACTGTGATGCTACACAAAATGGTCCTTTGAAAGCTTAGCATAATGATTAAGCTTTTGGGAAAGGAAGTAAGTTATTTGTTTCACACTTTTATCTTCAATTTATGATTTCATGATCTACTGAATGATGCAATATTTTTTATTATCTTAAAAGATCATAAAGAAATGCATACATAATGAAGAAGCTGATAATGGGAAGCATCAGGGTCAAGTAATATGACTTGGTAGTGTTTTGAATATAATTGAAGTCTCACTGTACCTCACCTTACCAAAAAGATGAAGAATGATTTAAAAAAAAAAAAAAGTTTAAAATCCACAGTGAAAATCATTAATCTGTTTAATGAAAATGGCAAATAAAAAGAAAAAATATGGTTAATATGAAGCAGTTAAAAATGCATGTTTTCCTTCAGTACTGTCAGAAGGTTTGTGTTTCAAGAACTATACTATTTTCGCAGTTTATTTACATCTGCACTCAATTTCTGGTGCTTTTCTTTCTGAACCACAAAGCTCAATATGCATTACTGTGTTGTGAGAATTTCTTCAAAATGGAGTATTTGCATTTTGGCAGTCTGGGAGGAGAGTTTACAATAAGTACAAAGCTGTTCAGTATTCTTTTTCTTCGTTGAAAACATGGCAGACTGCATATAAATAGTTTTGATAGTTTTTTCATACAAGTCTTATGTGAAACCAAACTGCAGACCCTGCTTTGAAGGGTGGTGAGAGAGCACAGATTTCCAGTTAAAAATCAGATGATGAAGTGAATGACTACAGAAGTAAAGGTTGATAACAGAAACGTTGATTACGCAAAGAAAAAAATTTGACTAGGATTCTTATCATTACTCATATTCTTAAGAATTTGTTTTTTGTTGTTTTTTTTTTTTTTGCTGCTGAAACTGAGATCTGTCAATATCAATTAGTTTCTATTCTTTTTGTTGAGGTTTTTCTGCTTTTTAAATATTTAATAAATTTGGTGGACAATTGGCTTGCAATAAAACCACGCAAACAACAACAACAACAAAAAGTCCTGAAATGAAAAACTCAAACCAAACTCTGTTATATTCCCTGGTGAGCATTCTAAGATAATGTGAGATTATTTTCCCAGGAAATAGAAATATATATGTTGCAGTTACATTTTGATAATACAGCTGCACAGCTGATGTTCAGATGTTATTTGCTGCCTTTATTCTCATCTTGTATGCAAGATGACAGAAGAACTAAACAATATAGATTTTTTGACACCACGTGTAATTTCTCAAGTGGTATTTTGACATTACCTTCTATAAATATAGGTAGTAGTTAATTTAAGAATGGCTTTACTACCAGCAATTGTGGAATAAACAACTTCATTCACTAGCTGAGAACTAGGAAAACCAAGAAAAATGTAAACTGATTTCTAGTTTTAAGACCAAAACAAGTTTTAATTTAACTCAAAGGTAGCTCATATAGTTAATGTCTAGTAAATATTGTAGAGGTATTTGGTTTAAAGTTAGGGTGAGTATAGAAGGAAATGGAGTATATACTTCTTATTTCTTCCTTAACAGACACTGACAGAAGAATAGTTGAAGACAAAAGAATAGGCATCTCTGTCCTTTACCACATTTTTATCTGGGGGAGGAAGGGGAAGTAGATTTCTTATTACAGAGAACAGCCACTAAATCCCAGCACTTCATCTCAGGGCAGCTCAGGCTTCCAAGAGGTAAACAGTACTATACGGGGAAATATAAGACCATCGTAGTGATATTACATCATAATAGCACTTACCTGCACCTGACTTGGACAGATGAGCAATATTTGTTTTGAAATTTTGTGTTCCTTCAGATAAAGATGTCTGGAATTTTGGTTATGAGTAATTTTTGTTGTTGTTACTGTGAAACAGAAATTTTAGTACTACCAGTGTTCTCATCAGAACTGTGTGCTTACATCAGCTGAATACAATTTAATTTTTTTTATGTTCAGGATCCCTGGCTGATAGCTCTTTTTCATAATTTTTAACTGCCAAACACATTGTGGTACTCACACAAATCATTACAGTGCTATTGTCCTATGCTTTTTGGATAATATACTGACATAAGTTTATACTGAATTATAAAGTATGAATTGATAATTCTTTTAACATTAAAGCAACTTCATTAAGATGAATGGTGTCCAGCAGAAGGAGGAGGAATGTAGAATTTATCAGAAGGACTGCTATGATGTTAGTATAGGTAAGTGAGCAAATGAGATATGGAGTATAGAATTGAAGTGATAATGAGTCATAAACTTATGATAGAACAGATGCCCTGCAATCAATATAAGAAGAGATGGGTATTTAATTTTTTTTTTTTTTTAAAGACTTCAGGTAAAAATAACATCTGTAAAATGTATTTTGTGATATCGTAGCAGCAGCTGTTACTACATAGTTTCAGTTTTACTGTTTTGGCAAAGTATTTTGCGGAAGTTAGGGTGTGACAGCTGGCATGCGCTTTGCTCCAATAGTGGTCCCATTAACTTCACTTGAATTCAAAGTATGTTGTCTGTGAGTTCAAAGAGAGTACCTGTTTCTATATGAACGTTTTAAACTGAGTTCAGTGTTAGAAGTCAGCTACAACTGGATGGGACTGAGATCCTGTGGGTCTTTCATGGTTGTTGCTTTTCCATAGAGCAAGTAGAGTGAATGTCAACTGCAAATGAACCACATCCAACATATCTTCAGTTTAGAAAAAATAAAAGCACTCAATTTTTCCTTTTAAAATAGTTTCTATCACTTCAAATTATTCTTACAAAGATGTAGATGTGGAGCCTTTTGTCCCTTGATTAGAAATTTAAGTCCTTTGCTTGTGGGAATAGAATATATTGAAACACCAGCTAAGGGCTTGATCTGCCCCACTAACGATGTTGAACGTACTTCTTTTTAAGTCATTATCCACATCACCGGAAGCTGTAAAAAGTCAGTTACAGTCAGCTTGTACAAAGGTGGTTTACTTTCCTTGAGAAACCAGATAATAAATAATTCTGCTCTTGATTTTGAAAGACAGGATAAGCCATTTCCTTTTAAGCCCTGTAACATCATTAGAAGTCACGTTGGCTCTGGATTTCTATCTTTGTGAGGTAGATCATAAGCTTCTATTAAATGAAAAAATAGTCAAGCATGGTGGTAAGTTGGTAGTACTGGCTAACACATTGAGGTGGCTGAAGGATAACTTCCTGGTTTAGATACTGGACAGACCAATGAGAAGTGAAGCGCAACTGGACCTAATCTTCACCTGGTGATCTCAATACAGAAATCATTCAAGAGATTAAGGTTGGAGGCAGTCCAGGCTGTAGTGACTGTGCCCTGGTTGAGTTTGTGACCTTGAGAAACGTAGGTCTAGGTAGGAGCAGAGTCAGGACCTTAAACTTCAGGAAAGCAAACTTGTAGCTGTTTAAGGAATTACTGGATGAGATTCCCTGGGAAAGTCTCCTCAGGGACATAGGAACAAAAAATGCTGGCAGTTCTTTAAGGATACCATTCTGAGAGCACAAGAGCTCTCCATCTGCCAGCAGAGGAGGTAGGAAACTGATGCATGGCTGAGAAGTGACCTGCTGGTAAAACTGGGGGAAATGAAGGAAAAGTACAGGCAGTGGAAGGAGGGACACATCGTCCGGGAAGAATATAGGTATGCCATCTGGACATGCAGATGGATCAGGGAAGCCAAGGCACAGGTGAAACTCAACTCAGTGAGGGATGTGGAAAAATAATGGATTCAATAGGTACTTTGGTCAGAAGAGAAAGACAAAGATGAGTGTACCCTCTCAAATGAAAATGGAGAGATGGCTTCAACAGACATGGAGAAAGCTGAGGTACTCAAACAATTCTTCATGTTGGTCTCCACTGGCAGTCAGACTTCCCGTGCCTCTTGGGCCTTTGAACTTCCAGGTGGGGGTTAGGAGAGCAAAATCCCTTTTGCTGTAAGAACGGAGCAAGTATGCAACCTCCTCATGAGGCTGAATGTGTACAAGTCTGTGGGGCTGGACAAGATACATCTCAGGGTCCTGAAGGAACTTGCTGATGTAGTTGTCAAGCCACTCTCCATCACATTTGAAAATTTCTGGCTGTCAGATGAAGTCCACAGTGAGTGGAAGAAGGGAAACATCACTCCCATTTTTAAGAAAGGGAGAGAGGAAGACCTAGGGAACTACAGGTCAATAAGCCTCATGTCTGTAATTCTATGGATGTCTGAGAGATCGTTCCTTGAGCAGGCTCCGACTGCAGTATTAGTAACAGGAGTTTTAGACTAAAATGAGGAAACGTGCTGTAACAAACCTATGATGAGTATAATATTAGCTAAGAGTCCTCAGAAAATTAAGAAATGAAGTGACTGAGCAAATGGTAGTGTAGCATGACTTTTCACAAAGTGAGGTATAGTTTCAAAGAAATAAAATGTGTTAGCTGCAATACAGTGTTCTGTTATGATGTTCTGTTGAAATCGTACAGAACATTCACTGGAAAACCATTGTATTTAATCTGGGAAAAAAAGGGTAAATAGTAATGTGATGGTTAAGTACGCAGCTGTTCAGTCAGCTTTATATTTGACTTTCTAAAGAATGCTCTTAGGATGTGACTGAAAGGCATGCTGAACTACAGTATTCATAAATGCAAAGTAATGCACTTAAGGACAAGATAAAACAGCTGCATCAACATATATGCAATGTTGGACTCTAATTTAGTTCTCAGCATTTAGGAAAGAGATTCTCAGCACTTAGGAAAGAAAGCGTGGAATTACATTTAAGTCCCAGAATAGGCCCAAAGTTGGGAAGACCGGAGGTGTTGCAGAGGAGAGCCTTAAAAGAACAATGAAACAAACTGACTCTACAAATTAGAAAAAAAATTACAGAAGAGGTGAAATGTGATGGAGGTTTATTAAAATCATGGGAGTATAGAAGAGGTGAATAGAGAGTGATTGCTCTCTTTTTCTGACAATCCAATTCTAAGAAGTGCTCAATGACATTATTCAGGCAACAGTCCTAACATAGAAAATAATACCCTTCCTTCCACTTTGAAGGAAGAAGTTAGGAATTTAAACTCACCGTTTCCAGGGTAGAGGGTCAAAAGAATGAGGGAAAAATTGTGGACATTCAGTGTCTGTTGGTGACAAAAACAGTGGCTTTCAGATGCATTGGCTGGAAGGATCTCTCTCTTGATATTACTGTGAATCCTCCTTGCTCTTTCCTTTAACTCCTATGAATTAAAAACCTATGAGTAACCATTGTTGAATGCCATATAACAAGGTCACTGCACCTTTGCTCCGACACATGAGGCTTCTCTATTCATGCATTTTAAGACTGTTGAAAAAACTTTTGGCTTCCTGAAGATGAAATGCAGTAATGAGCAATTTCCTATCTAATCAGGAGAGCTTTCAGAGTTGCAGCTGATGGAAAAATGTTGCTCAGTTCCACTGGTTAAAGGAAAGTAAGGTCTGATGCTTCAGTGTTAGGTCTGGGCACCAGCAGAAAAAAAGCTTGCAAAACCATTGAGTGCTCTGTCATCTAAATGGCAGTTCAATGCCTAATGTCAGTTGTGGCTTCATCCCTTTATGCTAAATAAAATCTTCCTCTAATCCTCTAGTGTTAACACTGTCTCAGTAGATACTGAAAGAAATGTCTCCCAAGGCTGTTACTTTTTCTCTTGTCCTCAAGGATAATTCATAATACATGAACAATAACCAATTTACCTTCAAGGGTTGAGTTCATTTTCTTTTAGATTTCTGTTACTTTTTCTTGTCTGTAGGTGACTTTTTTGACGAGCTATAATGCTTAAACCCCCACTGCTCTCCCCGGACATTGTGTAATTCATGAACACTGGAACAATCGAATAGTTTTCACACAGAGCAGTAATATGTGGAGAGTAGGCAGGTGTAAGGCATGCATAGGGACAGCCCATATACATCTTCTTCTTCCATACTGGTGCATTTTCAGTGCAAGCATTTTAGCCATGTTTAACCCTTTTGTACTGGGATTCAAATTCTGCAGGCCTGTGTGCTACTTCCCTAATGCAACTAGAGACTCTTGAGTGTGAATCAGCCTTTGTTAACAGGGCCCTGAGAGACTGGGGATATTTTATCTTGGATCGTGGCAATTGTTCTTAGTATTTTTCTTAATTACCTTACTTCCACTTTTGTCTTCTGTTGAATGACTTGCTGGTAAACTTCAACATAAGAAACTCTTAAAACATCCAGTTCTTCCCATGTGCCAGAAACAAATTTCAACGTCTTACTCTGATGTCATTCTACCCAGCTGTACTTGGGAGAAATAGCTTTTCTGTAGACTTCCTTGCAGCTCTTTCTGAACACCTACAACAATCTTATGCATTCATCTGATGACTGTATTATTAGAGTAGGGAACTGCTTGGACTAATCAAAAATAAATTTTAAATTGCATTCTCAGCTAACCCACTAGAAAACTGTAGTTACATCAGGTATATCAAGCCTATTTCTATAGCCTGTTTTTTCACAGAGCAAATGAAAATGCGCTTTTGGGTTCTAAAATTTATTAAGTCTGTTAACACAAGAGTTTTAAGTTTAACCATTTTATTAGTTTTTATAGACAATTTTCTCTCTGTATGCACTTCACTTATGTTTAAATATTCCTTATTGCTTTTTTATGTATTTTTTTAAGTTTATATTAAGTATGCTTGATTCAGGTAAATTAAAAAATTTTACACAATTTAATATTCTGCTGAACCTCATGGTTTACTGTTGTAACATTTACAAAGCCTATTTTCCTGACCTTATACACTAACTCAGGCTTTTGTCTAGAGGCCTATAGAATAAATGTTAAGCACAGGTTTATGCTAATATGCACATTAGTTTGCAAGCTAAATGTTAAAGTGATTCTTCAAAAGGAAAAAGTGGAATCAAAGGAAGCATGATCACAACAGAAAAACTGAACAAACACATACAGTGTAATACATTAATATTATTCTGTCTAATTGTACTGAAGGGGTGTGATCCCTAATATGCACCCTTTACTATTCTCTGGCTTCATTTGAAATGTTACTTTGTAGTATGTTTTTTTTTTATTTTTATTTTTTAGACTTCTGACAGTCGTAATGGCCATTTTTCTTTATACTGTAGTAACTGAAGAGTATTTTCTAATGAATGGAAAGCATTAGGAATGTTCTTTGAATAATTAGTTATACCTACTACTGGAAAAGAAAATAGTGGAAAGAAAATTGAAAGAATGGAAAGAAACAAAAATAGTGAAAATACATTTTTTTTTTTCTGAGTAACATTCACTTTTGTGTATTTTTGAACTACAAAAACTGCATACAGAACTATGTTATGCAAAATGTAAACTGACTCTGCCCTTCATGTTTATTTTATATTTCTTATATGCAGATATCTTATAAAGGCTCACTGATCAAAAATTTTAGACACGTGCCTTTTATTAATATCAGAATTGATTACATGAATGGAATTTGAGGAGCATCCTCAAGGTAAGCCTGGAGACCACGTGGTGGTCTCTGGCCCCAGGGAGAGATCTGCCCTTGTAAGCAGTGTGGGAAGCATCTGCCCAAGGGTATGTCCCAAAGTGTGCTGTGTTCAACGTTGGCTGTTGTGGGGCACTCTGTCTTGTGGGGTATAGAAAACAGGGAAGTGAGGGAATATATCCCACAAGTCCATGATCAAGGCAGTGTCACATCATTCTGTGATTTGCATCCTGATGCACCTGGTATGCAGGGACAGCACTTTAATGGATGGCTGGACTTCAGTTGGGTATGTGCTGTTTTTCTTTATTTAGTGATAGGGAAAAAAAAAACAACCCAGCAGTATTGCATATTGCACGTATGTGCCTTGGCAAAGCTTAGGCCTAAACCTACAAAATGAATCATACAGGAGATATTTTCTGTTGCTTGCAGCGAGAGTGAGGCTGAATGTCTACAGCAGGCAAAGAGGTAGGATTAAATACAGATTGTGCACATCATCCTTCCTCCCCCTCAAGCTGTTCTTGTTTGTGTGGTCATAGCCTATAAATAAGTAATGGAATGCTGTCTTAAGATAGTATTTAATAGAATATGATTACATTACAAGCTAAGAGCTCAAAAAAAAAAAAAAAAACCTAAAATATATGACTGGAAGCACACAGGAGGTGTTAGATTCTGCATTTTAAAACAAGTCAACCTGTTTTTCTGTTTTTACTGTTAGAAATCTCCAGATGAAGTGAAATGTGTTGAGAAATGTCATTATGTTTAGTAAATTATGAGTTATACCTATCTCCAGAATTCTAATATCTTCTACAGAAAACATACAGAAACTCTTAAGTAATCTTTATAAGCTAAAGATATAAATTGTTTTGTCTTGTTATCCCGCATATGCTTAGCAGTGATAATGATACACATAATATATTGCTAAACAAACACAAAAGTTATGCAGAAATCATTAATATCACTGCTTAGGCAAAGTCTTAAGCATTTACTTTTTAAAATTTAGCTGATAATTACTAGCAGCTGAAAATTGGTTCTGTGTTGCATTCTTGTAGGCTGTTGTTTGCTGCCTATTGAGTTACCTGTTACAATAAAATTCTAAAGTGTACTCAAACAAATGAACAGTTCATGAAAAAAGTATTTGATCTGTAAATATATATACAGATTTTAATTTTCTACCAAGATCTTGGTGGTAGTGAGCTTATTATATCTGTAACATAGGAGCTGAAGTCGATTTGTATGTGCTGTATGTATGAGGATTGTACCAAGAGAAGAATATGAAAATGTTTTATCTGTGTGGAAGTGAGCATCTGTCCTTTCATGCAAGTAAATGTGATTTGTCACGCTATATATGAAGCAGGTCATATGCTGCCAAATCAAGTCTTGCTACTCCTTCGTAATCAAGGATCAAAAGTAAAATAGCTAGTAAGAAGTTGAATTGCAGTAATTTGTTGTTAGCATCTCAAAGACTTTAAATTCACACAGTATTTATTTATCTAATGCTTTATCACTGGATATCTTACTGTTTCACAGAAGTGTATTGTTTTACTTCTTTAATTTCACTCTGTGATACCTTCATACAGCTGGTTTTTATCCCAAGATGTTTTGACTTGTTGCATACAGTCTGTTGAAACCCATTCAGAAGAATGAAGTAGGTTTAAGAAATGGTTATTTCGTCTAGGATTTGCTTCCATTTTGATAGAACTTGCTGAAAGCAGGGAGGGGAGCGCTTCTGTGTCAGTGCTATGTAGCAGTAAGCTGATAGAAGTATTATGGGAGCAGAAATATAAAATGCCTAGATGCCCATGACTTCAGGTTTATGTTCTTCTGTATGGCAAAGTAAGTTTCATTTGCATTACAATTCTAAAGTAAGAATGGAGATACTTCTTTATTTCTCCTATGCTAAAATGAGATTTAGTTTTTGGTATGTTTCCATTTTTCAATTACGCTAATAAAATTTCAGCAATAACTTTTTTACTGACTGAATTTTCAATTATTAATGACAGTATGACTTAGTACTATTCAATTTTGTATGTTATTTTTAGAAGCTGTTGTCAGTACTACAATTAATACATATTTTTATCACGAAGAGACTTGATTCTGTCTTATCTTGAAACCATGTCATTAGGGAGCATTTTAGTGAGGTCATGCTTACTTTCTTTAAGCTCTGTTTATACAATAGCTTGCTTTCAGGTTCTGTTTTCTTCCTCCTGGTGGAACATATGACCTCTCTTTTCTGCAGTATGTGCATATTTTTAGTATTTTTCCCATCTGCTCCTCTTACACAGCTTCTTTATTCCAGTCTTACTAGGCATTTTAAGAGAGTGCATGCATTTGAGTCTCATTAGACTATGCTGGCTGGCAGTGTTTCCCTTTCCTTGAAGATTTCAGCTGGATGGATTTGGTTTTGTTTGTTTTTTGTTAAGATAGATGTTAAATGAAAATCATCCTTTTGGATCTGTAAATTTTGTACAAAGTGCTACCAGGCATACTGGACAAAGTACTTATTTCCAAACAAACTATTGGGAAAGATTGATTTGTACTACTTCCAAACTTAATGAATACCGTGCCTTACACACTGTTAGGACGGCTTCTGCCATAAGCTCTGTGGTAGTTCTGGAGAGAGAATAGAATGAGTTGCTTGTTGTTGAAACATTAAGAAGTACAAATGTAAGCTGTGTTACTGTTGTGTTGAGTTGTTCCTTCTCAGATGAAAATTCAGTGGGTTTTTTTTTTTTTTTTCCCTAAAACAGCATAATTTTCTTTCCTCTAAAGGATTTAGGGAAAATATCTCACAAAGATGGAAGTACCCATATTTTACATGTTATTGAAAGAAGTCATTTCTTCAGCAATAGGTAACATAGAGTATTTCTGAATCTATGCAGTTCCATGTGGAGTTACGAGAGAAAAGGTAGAAAATCATAATGTGTATGATGAGGAAAATTTTCATGTGAAACACAGTAAGAAAATGAGTGTTCTTTATGAGAATGGTTTCAGAAAGGATAAAAAGAAACAGTGGGTTTTCTGGAAACCTCCAGGTAAAACTCTCAGTGCTTATTACATGCAGGTTATTTATTATATCTACTCTAACTGGATTTTTGTTAAGTGTGGTGAAACAAGCTGAATTTTGGAGAGAGAGATTAAAGAAGCGAGATACACCCAGCTTCTTGTCATCTTTATGTGTTGTGCGTACAACAGAGAGAACTGCAACAGACCTATGTTATAGTTAATGAAATGGAGAATAGTGATAAGAGTAATGCTTTAAAAAATAAATAAGCATGATTGTCTAGTTCCTTTTATTTTAAAAGCAGTAGGTCCAGATGAGGAAAACAAATTCATCAGAATGTTCAAACAGAGGGTGACAAGGGAAAAAAGTCTTGAGGATGCTCATCAGATGAGTGGCCAGCAGCAGCACCATGTTACCTGGCTCTGTGCCTGTTGTCTTGGCCACCTGCTGCTCGTTGAGTCTTGTTTTTCAAATTGCAGAGAAATCCTGCTGTGTTGTAATTCACATTTTTCCTATTCTGGGTATTGTGCATATTGATGTGAGCTTCCTTTCATTGCTTCTTTAATCACATGAGGGGATTAATTGGTAAGTGTTTTTTGCATTTGATCTGAAGTTGGCTGGCAAGTCACATTTGAGGATACTGAGTCTTGCTGGCTGAACGGTTCTTTAGATTGTTTCCTAACAGTAATGGTTGCTTAGTATTATTTTGCTTGAAAAACTATGTTTGCAAATAACCAATAATGAACGTATCTTGAGCTCTGAATAATGAGTAATATTTTCCACTAATAGTAGTGGCAGATAAAGGAGTTCTATGTGAAAAGGACCTAAAGTAGGTCCTTGCTGTTTTCACAGGTGGTGACTGCATTGCTGAAACTTCTGAGGAAATCATTCATGCATAAATTTGAGCATATGTCAGGGAGGGTAGTTGGTTTGTCAGTACTTGTGTCTGTCCTCTGTTTTTAAGGGCAACATGGGACATATGCTTATGATGGGGAGGTCTTTTGCAGTGGAAAAAATCAATTTTCTTGGTATCTCTCTGCTTGATAGATACATTAGGTGATTCATAACAAGTTATATGACAAGCATAGCTATGGGCTCAACTTCAAAAAAAATTACAACTCATTAATCAATATTCATTTTTTATATAAAAGCATTGTTTGGAGGCATCTAAAGGCCATGAATACCCAAGAGTCAACATATATTATTAAGA
>PPHD01009193.1:0-20913 GCA_002909625.1 Bambusicola thoracicus
CTAACAGTGACCCGGAGAAGCCACCACCTCTGCCAGAGAAGAAAAACAAACACAGTAAGCAAGATCTTGTTTGGGTTTTACTTTTACCTTTCTCTTTTCTTCCAGTTGCCATGCTTCTGACAACCACTAAGTAATGGTGACCCCAAAGTAATGCCTTTGGCCTAGGTATTGAAATTGCTCATGGTCAGTATCAGATGTGAAAGGAAAGTGCCAGTCCTTTGGGCAGGGAGTGACTGTTGGAGCCTGGAAAGGTGCAGGCCCAGGGGAGGTAGCAACATTTAGCATCTTCATTACTGTAGTGAGAGCATTTTACTTCTGTTTGCACAAGGGTGAAGCTTTGAGCCACTCTTCCAAGTTTTCCTGGATTGTTTTCCCTTTTCATGTCCATTCTATCTCCCCCATGTTTATGAATGTTTGCCCAAAGGAAGAGAATGGGGTACTCTCCAAGAGCTCAGAGAAAAGGCTACTTTTCTGTCCAAAACTGAACATTGCCAATGCCGGTATTTGGCAGTAGGAACGTAGTCCCTCACATAGCTGTGCAGGACAACACTGTAAACCTCGTGTCCAATACTGCTCTTTTGCTACAGGATCTCATTTCCTGGATGCCTGAGAATTTCCCACATCATTAAAATGAGCAGCGTCTAAATGTAAAGACTCTACATCCCCAGCCAGACTCCTGGCACACCAGTGCTGACTGCAATACAAGCTCTCATGACCTTATTTTGATTTCCTTAATGTTCATGGCTGAAAATATGTGAAACCTCTTGCAAGAGGAGCAGATATACTGATCTGTCACGGAAGGCTGTGGACTGCACAGTGGGATATGTTATTTTACCAGTCGCTGGCTAGCTTTGCAGTTGCATGGGGAAGTAGTATATAAAAGGTCCTGGGTGAACAGTATTAAGCTGTATGGCTTGCAGCCCAAGTGAAGAGCTGATTTGAAGGTTCTGAGTTGACCTTCTGACTCATTCCCACAATTAGTAGTGCTTTCACTATGAAAAGGTGTGAGATTGGTGTCTTGTTCAGGGGGATCTGTGCTCTGTCCATGCCCATGTGGTTTACTATGCCAGACACTTAAGTGCATTGATGGAAAGCGTCTCCTCTATGCCTCAGTAATGCCTCCTGATTTGTAACCCTCCAGGACATCAAAATATACTGAAAGCAACAAAAAAAGAACTCAGATGCTGATTGGTTTGGTTTTTATGTCTCCTGCTGTTCAGAATACTTGGATTCAGTATAAACTGCAAGGGAATGAGATACTGCAAGGACATTCTGTACGGTCAGCCCCCTGTGAGCTCTGCACCTGAATGATGAGGGCTGGATACAGATGATGTTAAGCTCTGCAGTCTGGGGTGGGTGTGGAGAAATGCACTTCTGTACTTGCAAACAGCTTTAGTGGGGAGAGGTGCTGGGATAGGTCCTGGGTAGGAGACAGTGTGATGGTTGAAGGAGAGACCCAGGATATTTACTTCTCACTTTAAGCCCCATCTCTTTGTTTTCTCTTGCTATATGAGATGTCAAGGAATTACTTAAAAACCTGTTTTAGATGCCAGCTTCTCCTTTGTTGCCCATGCACACTTTTAACCTCAGCGGCAAAGCCTCGTATGTGAGCTTTCTTTGATGTTAGGATAGAGCTGGCTGTCATCTGGCACTATCAGAAGCTCTCAGAGGATTGATCAGATTGCATTGTTAGGAACAGGAGAAGGTGTTACCTAATGTGTTGACAGCTCCGTGGGTTTGATTAAACATCCTTGATGCAAAGCCTGCAGTGGAGTACTTGGGCTAATACCTGACTGCTGCAAATTTGCAGTGGCTTTTTTTTGACACTAAGAACTTGTTTCGTATGCTTTACTCCACGGTGTATCGCACCACAGATCTGTGGTTGTTAGTTTTCCTTTTGCTTTCAACGCAGAAAGGGCAGTGAAACACTGCTCAGCTGGCGTGGTAGTGCCCAGAACTTCTTGGCCCAGGGACTGACACATGTAGACCCTCATGTATAACCACGTAGATGAGGCAGTGCTGTCTCCACAGCCCCAGCACACTTCTGAGACCCTGAAGAGATGCATGAATGTATTAGAAAGATCCAGAGCTGTTGCAGAGGTGGCTTGGTTGCAGTGCCTTTGTTGTGGGTCATCTTTTGGTAGCTGTCAGGAAATGTTGCAGCAGAGACTTTGGTCTTTTATTAGTAATATGTAGCGAATCCTCCTTGAGTTAACCGTATGTTTTGCTGTGATCTGTGCTCAGAGGGACCTCCAAGAGTCGACGTCTCTATAATTTAAACAGGGGAGCGATAAACCTTTTAGATGGGTATGAGTTACTGTTGTTCTACTGCGCTAAGGACAGATTACTCCAGACTTCTGCTTGAGCACCAGCGTCGTACTTCTGCTGTACAAGACTTGGGCAGGGAGAAGTTTCTGCCATGAAGAGCCTGAAGTCAGAAATATCAAGATCCTGCCCCCAACCAGCTGCGAACCAGTGGTGAGGCACTTACATTTCCTTCCCTGTCAGTGGGAACAAAATGCAGCCTGGTGCCCTTATGAGTACCATAAGCAGCCGGTATTCAACTGGAGGTCCACGCTGAGGACAGTCTGGGCTTAGCCAGCATATAATGGGAGCTCTTTGAAGAACAGCTCTCCTCCCAGAGGTGACACCAGACTGGCTTGTTCAACCTTGACTTCTCCAGTGAGTTGACATGTGGTGCAGCTTGAGAATTGCCATTACTTTGGCTCTTGCTTATGCACGTGAATCCAGTGCTGTTGTGCAGGGCTGGCTGTAACACAGGCAGCACCAGGAGTTTGGCTCAGACCTGCAGTGGCTCTTCTTCATCAGATGCTGCTGTACCTTACCGACATTGCAGATACACCTTGTTGCTGATAATGTTCCAGGAATCCCTCGCAGACCCCAGGAACCGCTGGTCTGAGGCTGCAGGGCTCCCTCAGCACCGCTGGCTGACTCCTGCTGCAGTGTGAGCAGCACCTGTGATTTTCATCATGTGGGCAGAGCTGATGTGTGCTAGAAATCCCTGAGCAGCCTCAGCTCCTTCAGAAATGACAGCCGTGGCACTGTGAGCAGATTGCAGGGAAGGTGTTCCCTGCTGCAGACAGATTTTTATTTGTTAATTTTTCTCTCCCTCCTTTCGAATGCTTTCTGCCTTGGTTCAGAGCTGACATAAGCTGCGTGTGGTGCCGTGGTGGGAGAGGTTCTGTCTCACTCCTCCCGAGGTGTTGTTTAGACACTGTGTCACCCCACCCGGCTGCTCACGGTGGAGGCTGCAGCCCCCATCCCTCCCTCTTTGCAGAATTGCTGCAGGGCACGCAGCCTGATCTGAGCTGGTGATGTAATTTCCCATCTGCTTTTTAAATTTCTGCCTCGTCTGAAACCACACCAGGGAGCAGGGGGGGAGAGGAGAGCTTTCACAAACAGCCATCTCAGGAGTGGTCCTGCTGCCTTAACTCTCCTGCTGAAGATGGGCAGCATTTTATTGACGCCTATTTAATTTGTGCTCTGCAATCTCTGCTATTGAGCCAGGTTTGTATTTCACCATCCCAGCTGGTTTTTGCTTCACCAAAAAACAGATGAAGACGGAGTAGAAGCAGAGACACGCTCACCAGCCCTGGACTAGTTGTAACAAGCGAGGCACGGGAGCTGCCATGCAGCGGGATGCATTAGCCTCATAAAGAGCAGAGATAAAAGAGCTCTTCATTATTCCCTTCCAGATTGAGTTAAGGCTCTCAACAGCATTCAAGCTCGCTACCTTGAGTTGCAGTAATTCAGTTTTACACAGACATCTAATCTGCTGTACTGTTCACCAACACTTCCTGAGTCTGCAGTGCCAAACAAACTTCCGAACCCAGCATCTCTTAGCTGTTGATCCTGAGATGTCTTTGGATCTGAGCAGTAAGTGCAGCACAGATTTTGTAGATAACCCTGCATGAGGACTTGGTCTGAATCTAGCAGTGTCAGCTGCGTTACGCCAGCACTGCCAAGCCAGGATTCTTGGCTTTTGTCCTAATAAGTTGATGAGCTCTAAAAATGCAATCTCCCTCGAGCTGTTGTCCTCCACGCTTCTCCAAGGACCTGTATCCTTAGTTCACTTTTGCCACTAGAGAAGTATATTTCCTAAGATGTGTGCAGAACTGCAAAGCAGCTGTGTGACACAGACGTTTTTCAGGGCACAGGTATTAATGGGAATACTGGAGTCAACTGTAGATTACTAAAACTCAAAGTGTTGTAGTAATCCTGTATTTTCTGCACCAACACACCTCCAGTGTGGTTTCAAAGAAGAGAATATTGGCAGAGCATGCATCTTTTCGCTGTTAGGTCTTAGAATTCATGTGATGCTGCGTGAAAGTGGAGTAAGCTTGGACTTGGCTTATATGTGAGTGCCAATACAAGCAGGTGAGCAGGCATCAACACACACCAACACGTGTCATGCAGTTGGAAATTCCTGGCATTCCCGCTTCAAATAGGAAGGGGTTAAGCGTCAGGGATGGTGCCTGATGTCTATGTGGCGCTGGGGAGCCAAGAGGAGGCTGGGGGAGGAAGAGGAGCTGGGCTGGTGTAGCTGAGGGTCAGGGGTGCAGCAGCCTTGGCAGAGCTCTGCAGGAGCTGGCAGTGCTGGGGGACATGGGCAGCTTGTCCTCTGGCAGCACGGTGTGGGACCATGGGATGGGGACAGCAGGTGTTACCGCTCGGGATTGAAATGTACCAGCTGAGGTTTCCTGAGCTTTTTTCCTTCTTTATTCCGTTTTCTGGAGGAGGGATGTCATTGGGTGGGAAGGGGCAGCTGCTGTAGCTCCGTTTCTAAGCAAAAGCACTGGAGGAAATGTGAAAAGAGGTGCACATGGCAGGTGCAGAGCGGGTCCTTCCTGCCGGCACGCTGCACGGCTGCATCCTGTTTGCAGTAGGCTGGCCTGCCTCTGTGCTGGCAGGTGAACACAGGGCTTTGCCTTGGAGCTAGTGTGGGAACCAGCTTCACCGTGCCCAAATACTGCGCTGCGATGGCTGCATTTACAGCTCTCACTGAAATCACCCATTCATGTCCTCCGTGCTACTGAAATGCTAGCAGGAGCTGAATAATTGCTGCCTAATGACCAGAGTTACAAAGTCTGACAACTGCGTGTTTATCCGGAGGAGGAGATGGATGATCAGAGAGTAATTTGTATGTGAGGGCGTATTTGCAAGCCCCTGGTTAGTTCTTTTTATGACACTTTAAATACAATTATTGTCCCAGCTCTCAGGTCCATAGATGAAAGCTAAGTATTTTTCATCTAAATACATCTCTGTCCCCTAATAATTTTGGGTTTTGTAGCGGTCTTTCCATGGTGCTGGATGTCTTTCTCCCTCCACGTTAAGATGCTGAGTTAATCTTTTGTCAGATCTACGTAGGCAGACCTGTGTGGGGCTTTTTCAAAGAGTTTTGGAGGATATTGTACAGATGCTAAGGTCCGTGAAATAAGGCTTCATCCCATTTAATAGTCCCATCAAACCACATCTCAGAAATGCTTTCAAACCAGCTGTGTTCATTTGCAAATTGAAAGATGCTAAGATGGCTCGGAAAGAGCTGAGAATGTTGGATTTGAGCTGAGGGAATAAGAAGTCATTATCAATGACACTTCTGAGAGATCGGTCTGTTGTGCCAGCAGTGCTATAGAAATAGCTGAGAGATGTGCCCAGCATTCTCCAGTAAATTTCATCAGCTTGCTAGGATGGAGAAAGCACTATCTCTAGAATGAGAGAGCTTGCAGTCGGTCTGTAGATAGGAGGCTTATATTGTAGGCACAGGAATTACTTGCTGTTGAGGTTGCATCGTTTTGCAAGATGATTTGTACCTCTTACAAAGCAGACTGCAGTCCTTTTTTTTGGTGAGTTTGAGCATTAGCTGCTGAGCAGTGTTCTCTGGATTGCCATGGTTACATGAGGGAGGGGGCTTGGGCCAAGAGTAGGTGAATCAGACTCCTTGGGTCACTGTTAGGAGACCTCACTGGTTTAAGCAGATCTGTTGCCAAATATGTTTGTGCCCTGTGACAGCTTCCATTGCGTACTGGCTTGCAGGGCAGGATGTGCACAGATTCTTTCCTTCAAGGTGAATGGCAACTTGCTGTGTGAGTTACTGCAGTTACCTTGCTGCTCCTGGCCTGGAGCAAAGCCCAGCTGAGAGCAGCATAGTCTTACTCTCCTTTTATTTTGAGGGCAGGCACTCTACCTGCTTGTGGCAGGACAGCTGCAGCACGCAGGCCAGGAGCACTGAGTGTGACTTTCTGTTGCAGTGATGGCGTACATGCAGTTCGTAGAGGACTACTCGGAGCCACAGCCATCCATGTTCTACCAGACCCCGCAGAATGAGCACATCTACCAGCAGAAGAACAAGCACCTCATGGAGGTCTATGGCTTCAACGACTCCTTTATCAGCTTAGACCCTTCTCAAGATCTGGCACCCCCTCCTGCTCTCCCACCGAAGCAGCGACAGCTGGTGAGTGACACCGCAGTGCCCTTCCCAGCCCCTCCTGGAGCAGCTGTGTGTTTGCTGCTCCTGTTTCTGACAGGCTGTGGTTGCGGGAGGGGGTCTCACTGATGTTCACATTGCCTTCCTTGCCATCTCGTTAATGTGTTTTTAGGCATTTTGCACTGTCTACTTGGAGCTCTTCTGTTCCTTTCTAACCCCATGTTCAGACTCTTCCCCTAAAAATGAGATGTTCATCTTCCACATGGCATGGCTGTATCTGTGCCAGAATAGAGACACATGTCATGTCTGTTACTTCGAAGGTTTTGACACACTGGGCAGCAGGATTATCAAGAGGTTGCAAGCAGAGAATGGCTCATTCAGCAATCACTGGAAAAGCCATCAGGTCCCATTGTTTCTCTGCTCCCACTGCCCTGAGAGGTTCTGAAGCAGCAAATCATCAGCTGCTCCAGCAGTGGGGATGTCTGCTGGATAGACTCCTCTAAAGTAATAAATAGGAAGTCTGTTCTTGCAAGCTTCATAGCTTGTATGTGAAATGTTTGTATGTTATATTCAGCGGCACAGGGCTGAGAAAGCCTAGATACTGCTTGACCTCCCTCAGGCCCTTACTGTAATGGAATTCAGGAGAAATTCCTGATAGCATTTGTTATTTACAGAGTAATAACTCCCTCCTGTGCAGACGATCCGTCATTTTGAATTGGACTGACAATTTGCTGGGCGTCCTGTGAAGCAATGTCCCAGCAGCACCTGTGAAGGCCTACAGGCCACACTGATCAGTCTCAAGTTTCCAATCTGCAAATGGACCAAAAAAAAAAAACCAAAACCACAAAAAACTGCTGATCTGCTGGAGTCAGCTGCTGCCCAGCTGAATGGGGCAGCTCCTTGCTGGGCAGCTGCTCCTGCCCATGCCTGCTCCTTTGGGCATCTGCCTTCGGTGCCATGGAGAAGAAGGGCAGTGAGGAACAGCAGCGTGCCTCCTCCTGCCACAGCTGTCCCGGGCTGTTTATTTTTAAGGGATTTGTGAAACAAAGAAGATTTGAACTGTGATTTTTGACACGCCCCTTGAGCTCAAGAAAGGCACGTCTGGCTCTGATGAAGTGTATTGAATAGCTGTTTGCTTAACAAGCCATTATATGCGTTGTTTTACAGTTAGCGTTTCTTATCCTTTATTCATAGCCTTTTCTGTGCTTTCTTTCTCTGTTTCTCCTGTCTCTTGCTTTCTCCCCAACTATTCAGCAGGCCTCCTATGCTGCCTCTTCTTTCCCTTCTGTCTCCTACTGTGTCCAGCAAACTAAAGTGCCCTTCACCCCCGAGGACACCGGTGCCGCTCAGGGCCTCACTATGTCAGTCTCTAACTCCTTTCTCAACCGGCACAGCTCCTTTCCTGTGCATTCGGTGAGTTGCTCTCCGTGCTTCTGTAACCCGTGTGTGTGTGTGTTTGTGCTGGTGATGGAATGCTCATCTGCAAACCTTGTGCTAATGCTGCCAGTCCTGGGTCTGTGGTGGGGGAGGGAGGGTTGAACTCAGTCGTTGGAAGGCAGGTGATGAAAGCGGTGCGCAAATTTTGCTAACTGAAATACAGGGAAAACGTGGCTTTCGTGTCTGTGTCTGTATGGCCGTTTGTGTTGGGGCTGGGAGGAGACCTGGCCTGGCTGCTGGGGCACTCTGCTCTGACCTGCACACCCCCCGACTTGCTGGTGGCACCGCAGCCTTTTTGTTCTGCTGCATAATGCCAGCAATGTGGATGAGCCGATTAAATGCTGCTGTGTGAACCTGGCCTTCCGAGGAATAACGAGATGCCCTCCTTGAAATAGATGGGTTTAGCCAAGTGCACGGAACACTGGATACGGCTCCTTAATTTTTTTCCTAGAAAATGGCCTCTCCCACATCATTCATGTCATATCTGCTTGTCTGCATCTCTTCCCATTGCCGTGGTACCAAACAAGCTCAGATTTGCTGACAAATGAGCAGAGTTTCTTCTCCTCCAGCACTGATGAGCAGTCAGAAGATAGATAGAACCACAGGAGGAGCTGACAATTATGTAAATTGAAATGAGAATAATCTTACAGCACTGCCTAAATCTGTGATCGGCTGCTTAAATGAAATGGTAGCAACAACAGAGCGTTAATGTAATGAAATTAAATCTAACCATGGGATTCCAGTGGCTCATCAGTGTGGGAAGTGTTTGCACGTAGAACTATCTGGTTGTGCTCTGACTGCCTGCATAATGACAGCTGAGAACAGACTTTTTTAACAGCAACCTGGATGTTTCATCAGTTACCCTGATTTTGGAGATGTTAGCAAGCAAAGACCAGAGAGAGCTCAGAAGCGCTTTAGTTTAATACTGAGTATTTGAAAACTCTCCTCCCACTCCACCTCTGCTGTCTTTGCATTTCAACGTTTACTCATTCTCTGCAAATGAATGAGTGGTGCTGTGTGCTGGGCCTGAAGAAGGAAGTGCTCAAGGACAAGTATGTTACTTCCCTTGCGATGAATGAAAGCTGCTGGCTTCCCTTGGTGTGAGAGAAAGCAGTGGCATAAGGTGGGGAGCAGGGGAGCTGCGGTGTGTTGAGGTTGGTGCTTGCATAAACGTGTGGAAAACAGTTTAAAATGTGAACTGAGGCAAAAGTTGTGATCTGTGCAGTTCTCCATTGCACAGAACTGTAATCCAGATAAAAGCATGGCACTGGTTTTGTCTTAATGGAGAGGCTATAAATAAGATACTGTAACGTTCTAAAAATAGGTGGGCACTTCCGCTTTCAGAAGTGTCCTGATTTAGGTGGTTGCTGCATACTTAACAGCTCTGAGCTGCTCTGATCTTGGTTCAGACTACGTTACTCTGAATAGATCATTTGATGAAATGCCAACATTGCATTAGAAAACCATTCTGCAAGAGTTTGGTAAAGGGAAAACAAATGGCTGAAGTATGAGTAGCAGTGAGAACAGTTGGGCAGCGCTCTGTCAGGTGCATGAAGAAAGTGAACTGAACTAAAAATGGTGACTTCTCCACTAATGCCTTCAAATAATGGTAATCTCATGGTCTCGTTTCTGACAGGCAGAAATGCTATTTTCATTTGACAGCGTCTCTTTGTCTCTGAGCTGCAAAATACCAATGTCCTTACATGCTTCATAGCCGACCCATATAATGCTATGACCATGGTTTATCCCATTTTCCCAATCCCTAATGAGACAGCAATGTGAAACAGCTGTTAAGGCTTGGATCTCTCCCAGGGTGACACCCTGCATTCAGCTCTCAGCCGGACCAGAGCCTTCCCTGCGCTCTGCTTTTAGGCATTGCCTGGAGTGACTGTTAGATGCAAGGGATGCTGTGAGCTGCACTGCACTCCTGTCATTCTCATGTCTTTGTTTTCCCCACTCTCTCTCTCTCAAGTGAGCGCTGATGGTGAGCAGTACATGTGGCAAGAGCTGAGCATTAGCTATCCACTGCTCCCAGCAGGGGAGTTGGTGCCAGAGCACACCTCTCCCTCCCAGCCAGCTGAGGAGCTGCCCTCCTGCATACCCAGATCATCAGTGGAGATGGACAGCAGGGGCAGCCCCTCCTAGCTCTGTGCCAGTCTGTCCACCTGAAGGTGGCAGGAAGGCTTAAGCCTACAGCAGGGTTTGCATGTTAGCCCCCTATGTCTGTGCACAAAGGACAGGCTCCTTTCTGTTGATTCACAGGGCTTAAAACCATCGCTTTCAGACAGGGTTATTTCCTTCTAATTTGTAATCTATAAATTTCTTTTCCATAATCCTGACTTTTTTTTTTCTTCCCCATCCACTGCTGCAGTCCAGAAGCCACCACTGTTCTGTCTGCCTGCTGATGATTCTTTTCCCTTCTTTATGGGAAATTGTCTCACAGGTAATAGCTTGTACTGGATTGAGGCAGGTCTCGAGCGACTGGATCAGACCCTGTAGGCTTGGCAGGTTGGGTCTGGCTTTCATCAGCTCTGACTTACATCTGGCTTCTGTGGCAGCAAGGGTCACATTCAAAGCATGGGCTGGTACTGTAAGGAAGTACAGCATCATCTTCCCCACTGTCACACCATCAAACCTCGCATTGCTGGGACAACTGGGTTGTACTGTCAGGAGTCATTGTAGGGATTCCCATCTCTTCTGAAAGCAGCTTTCTTTTGTTGGACAGTAGTGAAGGAGGTGCAGTAGGAAAGCATCCTCCTTGGTAACTGTCTGCAGTAGTTTTTCTCCAGCAGATCACCTCCCTCCCTTCTTACTGTGCAGGCTGAGCTACTGTCCTTCTCAGCTTCTTGTGCTGTTGACTGGAGGTGGCTGGGCAGACATCCCAGTGGCAGGAATCAAATCTCCTGGCTTCCTGGCAACTGCGCTGACAGAAGAAATCAGTCCGGAGCTGAGATGCATTGCTATCTCTCTGCGTGTTTTCCATCAAAGACTGCAGGAAGGCTTTCATTCACTTACAGCTAGGAAGTTTTCTTTGCTGAAACAAGGGGTGCACTTGTTCATCTGAGGCATGAAACCACCACTGGTGGAAAACTGGCTGTATCCTCCACTGCAGAGAAATACCTTTCTCAAAATGCTGCTTTATCTTTTGTTTTCTTTTACATTGAGAACCATTCCCAGTAAACTTCTGGGGAGCCAAACTGGCCACCCAGTTCCAGCAGAAGGTGCAAGTGATTTCCTTAGGAAAGCTCTTAATTCAGCACTTTTGTTTTGACTTGTTCCCACATATCTTCAGCAGATTGAGAAAATGCACAGCAAATTCACAGCGACCGCTCTTCTTTCCTGTGTGTGCATTCATGCCTGTTCAGGAAGAGGAGGGTCAGATAAGTTCTTAAAGCTGCTCGCCATTCAGACATGTGCTCTGCATGTTTTCCCTGCCTTGCTTCTGTTTGTAGCTCAGTTCCATTCACTGCCCAGACTGCAGCTCTGGTCTTCACCGGGGGCTGAGTTATTTTGGCTCATGTATTGGTTTGATGGTGGGAGCCACTATGAGACCACAGGACCATGAGAACGTGGTGTGTTTATTCCTTTCTGTCCCAAGCAGGATTTGGCTCCTTAGTTTGGAACAAAGAGAAGGGGTAAACAAGTTTTGCATCCATGTAAGCAGCTCTTGAGCATTAAGCATTGTTTTGCCTTTCCTGTTTTGTGTTCCTTCTGCGTTTATGTTCATTCCCACTGCAGGCTGATGTGGGATACCAGTGCTGTTGTGTGCCGGTATCACCTAATCCTGCTTCTGAAAGCTGCTTCCCCCCGTGGTTTACATTTGTTTTACGCTACCTGTAAGCAGTCCCCCTGGAGGGACCAGGCCATATATCACAGTTTCTGTGTGGCTGACTTTGTAGGAGCCTTGCCTTCATCTCCATGCTCTGCTGTTGCAAGATCTGTCTGCTAGATATGGTGGTACTGCTTACAAGATAAACAGGAGCTGAAGCTGTAGTTGTGATGAGATTGAGTTCTGATGGCTTCAGGAGAGATGCATGATAGTATGGTCAGCAAGTTGTGCAAATGTTTTTATCCCCCCCCACCCATTTTCACTGCATTCCAGTTCAGGAGAAGTTTGGATTTGGTGTTTTCTCATACAGAAGCCAGGAGGGCCTTTCCCAAGGGAACAGAAAACCTCATCCATCCATCTGCTGTGCTGACCACTCTTTAAAAATAGCGAGGTGAGCCGTGTGAGCAGGTCAGGCTGTGCTGAGAAGCATTCAAGCAGGAGGAGCTGCTGCCTTTCCTGTGGCAGCACTTGGAGCCGTTCTTTTGGCAGCTTGTGCTTCCACCCATTCATTGTAGGAGCACTTCCTTCCTCATTAGCAAAAGTACCTGGAAGCCCAGAATTGTGTCATGAGATAGGAAGTGTTTTCCAATAGTTGTCTGTGTAATTATATTCTTAGGGTGTAGCCTTTATACAATGCCCAGTATTCTGTTAGAATTTGGGCGCGCAGTTCTGGCACGCTGCCCACGTCTCTCTCTTAATAGCATTAGCAGAGGAAACCTAAAAGATTGATCCCTTCCTCTGATAGCTTCGTGTTCTGGGAGTCGGGTGCTCTATCTGATCTGGGAGTGTCTGGCAGGATCGCAGTTAATTTGGCAGGAGTCGGTAGGGTGACAGGGAAGGCTTTGCTTAAAAGGTAAGAACTGTGGCTGCTGATGCTGCAGATGCTCTGACAGCCATTTGATTGAGTTCAGCTCTGAATTTAGGATGCAGATTGCTGTTACAATCTGCAGCTGCCTATAAACACCCTGTCTCCCTGTTCCTTGGTCCCTGAGCTTACTGGATGTTGAAGTAATAAGTTTACTGTTGGAGCATTTATCTCCTGCCATCTAACCCAAATAAACGTTCCTAACGTCATTGACCTTTGGGGCATCCTGTAACGCCCCTGTTAATGATGGAAGGCTGTTCTGAAACAAACAATCAAAGGCAGAAAATGGAAGATGTTGAAAGATGCCATCTCTGGAAGGGCAGTGTGTGCCACGCTGCTTTCAATGTGTGTAAACCATCAGGTGTGGGCAAGCTGCCTTCCTGCTGCTCCCAGGAGGTTGCTCGGAGCTCAGAGCACACCTTGTGGAAGTACTTCCCAAGTGATGGAACTTTATATAAATCTGCTTCAGTGAGGAGAGGGGAGGGATCTCTCCCTGCTCTCTCTCCTTCTCGGTGCTGGCCATTTGCTGTTGCAGGTCAGAATCCCTCATGACGGGAGGCCAACAGCAGTTGGAAAGAGGAAGATGTCCTTTCTCAAAGGATCTGGTTGCTTTCTAGCTTCTCAAAGGTTATTTTGAAGTTCTTCACTAAAAGCAAAGCCATGGAGTTGGAGGCTGTGTCAGGGCAGCCATAGCTGAGGCCTTGCTGACCCTGCAAAAACCAGAGAGGAAAAAAGCACTGATTAGCTTCCAAGATAAACTTTTGCCTCTGATTTTGTGGACGGCAGAGGACTGGTTTCATTCTGACAGTTGTCTTGAATGGACTCTCCCCTCCCAAAATAAGCCTGGCTTGTATGGGATGATAGGGCTTCTCAGGGCGGTACGCCTCCCAGACCCCGTGGCAGCAATTCCTGCTGCAGCTGCCGGCCGGGCTGGGCTGGGTGGGCACAGCAGGAATGGTGCCATATGGACCTCATCTCCACCGCAGGGTGTTTTTCCACTTTCAAAGTATGCTGCATTCTTGGCTCTTGTCCCAGCATGGCTGCATAGCTGGAATTCCTGGGCTGCTTGAGCTGGAGGAAGGAGGGGTCTTCCTGGCTGCTTTCTGCGAGATGCAACAGTACAGCGAGACTGTAAGTTGAGAACAGCTCGGCTAATTAATGCCAGCACACCAAAGGCTTTTTTGTGCTGTTCCCTTTGCTTAGCAGCGAGCTGAGGGCAGGCCTCCATCATTAAATGATTGTTCGTGGCTCACGTTGGGTCACATCACAGATTGCTGAGCACCTTCTCGAGAACTGTGGCAGTGTGTTAATGGGAGGTGCACGTGCTCCATGCACTTTGCTCCTGTTCTTTTTCTGGGGAATGAGCCTGGGACTCGGGGCACTGGTTGGCATATTAGCACTAGTGAGATCATGAAATACCAGGGAGACAGGGCAGGCATAATGAATGTGCTGAGCCAAGATGATGTCATGAGCCCAGAGTCTTACGAGGGATTTAGTGTTTTGTGCCGTGCAAGTGAAAATGAATAAATGTAGAGCATTTATCCAGGCAGAAAGTAAATACAGAGATTAGACTTGTCATTGTTACTGAGGCAGCACCAAAAGCGGACGGTGTCCCTGGAGCCAGGGCTGCTCAGCCATGGAGAAATGGGCAGGAAGGGAGAGGAGCCTGTCTTAGCACCGGTCTCCTTTTAGCCACAGGCATGCGGGAGGGATTTGCATTTTGATTATTCTTCAGTAGTCTTTTAAGCTCTCTTTCCAAAGCATCTCTCTCTGCTCCTCTGTATTATGGCCCACGAGTTGCGTTGGGTGCACAGGGAGCACTGCCAGAGCTGCAGCACGGCGGAGGGGAGCTGGAGGATTGAGCTGGTAGAAGGTAAAGTCTGGCCTCTGATCTTTGTTTCCTTTCCAGCTTGTAGTGGAGAATCTTCTGTTCCCAGGCTTGGAGCCTGAGGCAATTCTCAGGTCAGATTTTTAAGCATATATACTGTAGAGAAGGGAAAAAAAATACCACCGCCAAGCTGGGTGCTGCTGCAAGGTGCAGGTGATGGACCGAGCTTTGATTTTTTTATCAGTTTAATTCAGTTCTCCTGAATTTTTCAGTTTCATGCCTTTGTTTCCCTTTGTCCTTTTACTCTGTCACTTTTCAGCAAGCAGAGCTGCTTAGGAGCTCTGTAGTGCCTGAAGTTTTTCCCCCAGAGGGTGGTGACGCACTGAACAGGTTGCCCAAGGAGGTGGTGGATGCCCCATCCCTGCAGGCATTCAAGGCCAGGCTGGATGTGGCTCTGGACAGCCTGGGCTTCTGGTTGGCAATGCTGCACATAGCAGGGGGTTGGAACTGATGAGCATTGTAGTCCTTTTCATCCCAGGCCATTCTATGGTTCTGTGATATTGCTCCAAGCAACCACCACAGCTGTATTTCAACCTGGGTTTGGGATAACACAGTTACTCCTTCCATCAGTCCACAGGGCTACAGTGCAGATCTCACTGGTGCTGAGCTCTACAAGCTGTAAGATAAACTCCCCTCCAGCAGGTTTAGCATTGTTGTCTTTTCATTATTTATTTTTCTGGTGGGTGTCAGCTGTGTTCTGTTCTTGTTTTGGAGTCGCCCTGATGGCAGACCTTCCTAGCACCAGATGTTAAAAGGCAGAGGATTGCTCATGTTTTTCTTGGCGCAGCATACTCCCACTGCACCCTGCTTAATATTATCTGAACGGTAATCTGATGATTAGGAGAGATGGTGAAATGAAGCTTTATGTAGATGATCTCCTTTCATCTCTTCAGCTGACTCTTGGAGGCACTGCATTAAAGGATTGGTTTGATAAGGAATTCAGGGCTCCCGAGGGCAATTATCATTTTTACTCTCAGTATTTCTCAGACGGAAAGGAGTAAAAGCATCTACTGCTGTAATCTCCTTTATCCTTCAGCATAGCTCTGAAGGCGCTATCTGGTCACCCCTCACCGGGAGCTGTGTATTCTGGAACAGCCTTGACACAGTAGCTGTTAAATTACAGGGCTGGAGCAAACGGCATCTTCAATTGGGATCCAGTGGAAAATCCCAGCAAAGCAGTAAACCCTCAGAGTGCTTTTCCCTGCTGAGATGCTTCCAGCACGCTCAGAGCCGTGGGTTCTGTATGCCTTCGCATCCCTCCAGCCAGCCTGGTGCTGTCCGGGTGTGCTGTGTTGCTCACGGCTGCAGCACCAGGCATCCCTCTGTGCTGACCACCCCGCTGCACCATCCTGCCCTGAGCAAGGGCTGCTGTTTGTGGAAGGGCTCACCTCACCATCAAACCTGCCCGCCCAGGTAACCATTCCTGCTCTAACACGATGTGGAGGAGAAAATAAGGCTGCCTCTGTTCAGGGCTGCCTCTGGGCATAGAGGTGCCTTTGTTAGAATTACCTTGTGCTGTCACCGCTGAGCTGCCGCTGATCTAATCACTTTTTCTCTTGTCTGTCTCTTTCCTTTTCCCACCTCCTTTGTTTCTGTGTTGTGCGTCTCCGCGTCCCGTAGTACAAGTCTGTGTTTAGGTCCTACTCGCAGGACTTTGTGCCTCACAACCAAGTCTCCGTACCTCCTTTCCTGTCTTCTACCTCCTCCTCCTGCTCCACCGCGCCCTTTCCGCCCGTCCACCCGTCTCCGAGCTCTGACCTCGCAGTGCCAGCCACGGCCAGCCCGTCTCCCAGCGCTGGGGATGTGCCAAACTCCTCTTCGCAGGAGAGCAGCTTTAACGGGAGTGCTCCTGTCTGCCTTCCTTCTGAAACCTCTCTCACTGATTCTCTGCAGACGCCTTCGGTGAGACTATCCAAAGAGGTGATGGTGTGCACCTTAACGCAAGGCCGGGCTTGTTTTTGCTTTAAAGAAATGTCACCTGTGTTAATACTTGTGATTTGGTGTGAATGCACGGAGGTAGTTCTGTCCAAAAACCATGGCTACGAATCTGAGCAACCCCACAGGTTTGAGAGGTTGGAAACATGTCAAATGCTGGTGAAGGGGAGAGGAAGAGAAGTTGCTGCAGCTTCCTGCAATTGTGCTGCAGATCAGAGGAAGGTAAAGGAGTGCTTGGTGAGGTTGGCTCCCAGCAGTGCTTCACATCCTACAGGAGCTGCACCTCTGCTCTCCTGCTCCCTGAGCCCCCGCTGAGCCCCGTGAGCAGTGGGTTCGCTCAGCTCCACACTCCTTATGTAAGCCATTACTTTCTGTGGGCTCCTGCTGTCCCCAACTGCCGGCGCTGGTGGCACTCAGTGCAAAGCACAGTGCAGTGCTGGAGCTGGGCTGAAGGCTGTTCCCTCACTGCCCAGCTCAGGGTCCCTGGTTGGTTTAGCACACCAGTAGGCAGGTTACTTCTTTAAGCACCTCATTTACAAGGCAGTTTCTCATCTGTGTGTTGCAAAACCTAGAGTTGATGGGATCAGAGCCTCAACTCTGCCTCTTCACAATACTTAGAAGAGGGACATACGCCACAGAAGTCAGGTTTTCACCCTTTAGACCTGACCTTGCTGTTGCATCTTCATTGCCTCGGGTGTCTGTAAGCACCCGGCAGCCCTCAAGTCTGGCTCAGCCTGGCTCCTCGGGGCTGGCACTGGCAGAATGGCGCTTGTGCTCAGGCTCTGAATGCTTAACAGCTGCACGCTGGAAGCCCGCACAGCTCCTGTGACAGCTCTCGCTATGCAGTGCCTGCTGCTGTCCTGCTGCAGCTCAGGGCCTTCGGGGACAGTCCCTGAGAACTCCGGTATGGCCACTTTTGGCAGCGTGCAGCTGGAGGATGGGCTCCCACCTCGGCAACAGCCCCGCAGGGCACAAGTGCTTGCTACCAGCCAACGCTGCCGAGGGACACCGTCACGTATTACCTTTCATCCTGTCTCCCCTAGAGTGAAAACGCCAGTGAGGAGGCTGGTGAGGGTGAATACGTCAATCTGTATTCCTCTGGCCAGAGCAACGGGGAACTCCCTCATTCTGGAGGAGTAAGTAACCGGGAGAGGCCACGCACTGGGAAGGGGCTGCCTGGTGCATGCTGAGCTCACACTGTGGCCCGGCCCCTGTGCACCCCGGGGTGCCCGGTCCCCTCGCCGGTGGTCCCTTTGCTTGCCCTCTCCTGGCTTGCAGGCTTTGGTGGCCTCCTGTTCTGCTGCTGAGAGCCCCAGCAGGACGGAGGGATGGCTTTGCCTTCCTCCCGTTTGTGCTTTGCTGTTTGTTTGGAGCTGCTTGCATAAGGTTCCCTTTTGGAGAGCTGCACTCTGACCAGCACGGTCTTCTGTCTGTATTTACTCTTGTAACCGCTTTGGCTTTCCTATTTCAATAAGGCCTTGTACTCCCCTTTTTTAATTCTTATTTTTCCTTCCCCACTTGGGTACGAAATGATTGATCAACAGCACTGTAACCACGCACAGCTTCTTCCTTCACTCCAGCCTCCTGTCTGAGCTGTTCCCTTGAGATGGGGTGTACCCCATGGCAGGGAGGTGCCACCTTCCTGCTGTGTCACCGCAGAGCTCTGCTGCTCCTTTTGCCAGCCTTCACCTGGGGTGGCCCATCTGCAGGATGTTTCCAAAACCTTTATCCCTGCTGGCATTAAATATCCGAGGAGAGGGTGCTCCCATCGCTCCCCTTCATGAGGCAGCCCCAGCCCTCTGGGCAATCACTGACTGATTCTTAACTTGGAAGCAAAGAACTTTACAGATAGATGCAGCCTGGAGTAATTCTGCAGAGACTGACAAATCTCAGCTCCCCCGTGCACCTTCCCCACCAAAGCTGGGCAGAGTGGAGGTACTTTCAGTCCTGTCTGTTCAGTAGATGGAATGTCCAAGGTCCACTTTGCATGATGTCAGATAACTCTGAACTCCAGCACTGCTAGCTTAATATCCCCATTTGCTATTCATGGCTGTTTCCCTCTTTAATAAATGGCTAATCTAAAGTGCTGCAGCTCTATTTGCTCTGAGCTGTCCACCTGCTGTTCCATGCTGTGTTCGGATGGTTCTGCTTCTTTGCATTAGCCTCATTTCCACAGCCATGAATTGTGAAGTGGAAACATTCCATCATTGTGTGAGCTCTTCTGATGGAGGAGAAGGGAGTAGGAAAGGCACTTTTGCATCCCCCCACCCCCAAGGCAGTCTGGTCTTTTGGGGGCTGTAACTGAGAGGGGAACTGAAACTGGAGAGCTCGGAGCTGGCTGTGTCCATTCTGATTAAAGCAGAAGGCAAATGTATTTCAACAGTAAGGACTGGGGAAAAAAAAAAAAGCAGTGAGAGGGTTAAAATTCAGGACAACAGCTGACTTGTGTTGTAACTTTCAGCATCATTTCACAATGTTAAAAGCAAACAATACTAATTACACTAGTCTCCAGAGATGGTCCCAAGTTTCCTATCTAATTAACTTCTGTGTTTTCCTGGCATTTGGCATTAACTTGCATCAATCTTTAACTGCTCTGAAGGAATTTACAGTAAAGAGCCGTTTAGAGGCAGTAAGACTGTAAATGCAAGCTTGGCTGCGGTGCAGGATCCAGGGCAGTAATGAAAAACTTCCTTCTCTTTGCAGGAATCTCCCTCTGTCAAAGACGGCCATTCCAAAGACTCCACTTCAAACAGCAGTGCCATGGGGAAGGAAGGCAAAGATGGTGCTGAGAGGTGAGCCTGGCTCCTGCTACAGCTGCTTCCCTGCCTGGAGGTGTGCAGGGCACCAGCAGCGTTCTTCTCTCCCCGTTCTCTGCCAGGGCTCACTGTAGCCACCTCTTCTGCCCTCAGCCCTTCAGATTTTAAGTCCACTCAGTTGGGTTCTTTTGCACAGTGGCACAGCAGTGAGACCCTACTGCAGAAGGAGGATCAAGGCAAGATGGCATTACTTAACTCAGCGAGCCCGTAGGGGTTAATGCAGCCTGTGTTTGTCATTGCAAGGCCATCTAATTGGCAGTCCTGTCATAGGCACTGGCTGCTCCCTCCTGCTTCCAGGGAAACATGTGAAGAAAGTCTGTGTCACTGCTGGGAAATAGTCTTCGAGAAGGGAATTTCTCCCTAACCCTGCTAGTTAAAGGCTGGCAGAGGCCCCAGAGCAGGAGTCTCTATATCCCTTCTAATGCTCTTAGCTATCATTTGTCTATGTAAATGAAGAGGTGCAGGCTGTAACAGATGGGCTTCAGTAGGAGTGGAGTGAGTGCTTCCCTGCTGCTTGAGATTGCTCTTCAATTGCATTTCTGAGGCAAAAATAGAGAACGGCATTGTTTTGTGTGTGACAGTCAACTTCCCTCCTCCCTTTTCCTGCAGTTGGTTTGAGGGTTTTAATCCCTGCAGTGAAGGAGACAATACAGCAGTGCTGTGCAAAGCTCAGTGCGGGCTGTTGCACCAAATTCTGTCCTGTGCCTGGGGAAAGCTGTGAGGGATGTGCACTTGTTTCATTGTCTTATGAATGCAGGCATAGAGAACGTGCCCAGGTGCAAGAACACCTGTCTGGAGGAGTTTAGGCTGTGAATGTGCACCAAAAAGTGGTCAGGGTACCAAATCTTCCTGCAGAAAGAGTACATATCAATATCTATCTATATATATATATATATACATGTGTATGTTTTGGTCAGCTCACAGCCCGTGGTAGCAGAGTTTGGAGTGTGTTCAGTCTCTGTGCACTTGAGGGAGGGCTTAGATCTGTGTGCACTAATAATCTGGTGAATTAAGGAGGCGTGAAAGTGTGTGTTCATGCAGGGCATAGTGAAATCCTTCCTGCCAGAAATCCAGGCAGGTCCTGAAGGTTTGTCTGTTTGTCAAGAGGCGCACAAAGTAACAGAATTATTGCTAGATGTTCAGGTTTGTTTGCAAAAGCTTTACCTCCAGGCCTTCTGTGGACTTACTGCTACTTAGTGAGGATCTGTATGCTGAGAGCTCAGGTGGACCCAGCATCCCTCTGTCATCAGATGGGCGATGACACTGATGGTTGTTTGCCTGTCTTTCTACAGGCAGCAGCAGTCACCGGATGCTTTGGAATCGTCACAGTTGGAGGAAGAAGTGGATGAGCTCTCCCTTATTGACCACAGTGAAATTATGGCTAGGTTAACACTGAAGCAGGAGGTAGGTTCCTTCAGGGTGTTGTTCATGTTCGTTGCTTTATATTCTATTGAGAGCTGATTTTCTGAAGGCACGGTTAGCAGTTTTCCCAAACAGGACATTGCGTTACTGATGGAGAAGCCAAAGTAAGAAATGACTTTGTTTCTGGCTTGGGTGCATTCCCAGACACCTTTGCTTACTATGCTCTCAACCAAGCTGTTTTTTTCACGCAGCTGGAGGGAACACACCACCTTCTGAAGCTTTCAGATTTGTCAGGGGCTAATCCTGAACAACAGAAAGAATTTGTCATTTACTGAC
>PPHD01009194.1:0-20912 GCA_002909625.1 Bambusicola thoracicus
AGGAAATTATGAAATTGCAGAAAATTCTAAGGCATGGTTGTTTCATGAGAAAATTTCATTCATGTAATTTGTTTTCCAGGAAAAATGTACATTTAAACAGTCTGATCTTGAGAATGATTAGCTAACAGCTAATGCTATAGGCTCATATGTTAACAACCATCAGAGCTTTTTCCTGTGAAACGAAAGATTTTAAAAACAGTCTTCTGGAGGAAGGGGAGACTCCTTTTAGACAGTAAATTTTAGCTGGATTTTGGATTCTAATATTACACAGTTTAAAATTTCATGGCAGTTCAAGAGCAGCTTGTTCACAAGTCTCAGCCTCTTGAAAACCTGCCCTGCCACTCTGCATGGAGAAGAATTCATGATTTTATCTTGGCTTAAGGAACAGCAAAATTAATTTGAAAATTTTATTTTTGTTATTCTCCCTAAAGTCACAGCTGTTAGGAGCCCCAGTGTTCACATTGGTAATGGAAGGCTGGCTTTTCTGCACACAAATTTCAGTTCATGTTTGTCCAAGTGATATGTAGAAGAAACAGTGAGTTTGGCAAGCAATGGTTTGGGCTTCTACATGCACAGTCATCGGGTCACACAGAGCACAGGCAAACATTTGCTCTAGTAAAATTATGCCCATGATAGCAAAATAACTGCTCAATGTAATGTTTGATGTTTGCCTCACCTTCATATTATGGTACGAGTACCCATGATATACAGGTGTCAAATAGTAGAATTAGTACTCTATAGTGCAAACACCATGAAGAGAAACAGTTCATACTGTAGAGAAGCGTGGGATTAAAAAGGGGGAATTGGTAACTGAAAGCATTCCACTATGAGATGGTGGAGAACAGCAATTAAAGCGGCCTCTTCTATGAGCTGAAAAACCTGACTTCCTGTTTCCAACTGTACATCATACTAACTCTGTTTAGCCACTTTTGCAGAGGGGGCTGGGGAGAGGGGGGGTGGTACAGAACTGGACACTATTCCAGCTCCAGCCTCACAAGAAATGAATACAGATGGTCACTCCATTTAACCTGTTGGTTATGCTTCTGCAAATGCTAGTACATAGTAAGCCTTCTTTGCTGCAAGGGTAATAAAACAAACCTTCTGTTATCTGAGAAGGTGTGATTAATGGTCATTTATCTAGAGGTGGAAAGAATGGACAGGTGACAACAGTTAGACTGAGGTTTGTTTCATTTACCATCCACATGATTTTAGTTAGCAAAGAGAGTCAATCTCATATATTTTTTTAGAGCAGGAATCCAGATATTTTTTTAGTATTCAAGAATGGAATACTGAAATATCTATTGCCAACAGCTAGCCCATTTTTACCATTACAAAGTGAAATGATTACATTTTATGAAAAAAGAAAAAAAAAGAAAAAAGAAAATAACTCAAAATCAGAATCTTCCATGAAAGAGAATGCATATAGAAAAATAACAATCGTTACTGAAAATACTGAAAGAGCACGCTTGTAATGGCTTTGGAAAGCTATTTGATAATAGAGAAAAAAAAAAAAAAAGAAAAACAAATAATACAAGCACTCAGCAGTCTGAGACAAAGGTAGCAAAAGAAACACTATTTTCTGCAATGTGTTTTATAGTAACTATGAATTTGAATTATAATATACTTTAGGATAGGCATTAATTGAGAATACAGCCAACTGATGCTCTTCTCTGTCAGCTTTGGGTTATCTATGCATTTTAAGATTTAACTTCACTACATGCAAAATCTAGAAAAGAGAAGTGTGCATAAAAATATACAGGGCATTACTTATTTATATGTAAAACCTTTATTCTATTTTGTTATTTTAGATTAAATCTCGTTTCAATTCTATTCTCTCAGGGAAGCACTAACAGTTTGAGCTCAGCGTGAAAGCCATCAAACACTTGAGCTGAAATTTAGATTGGGCAATTTTGCCTGGTGAAGTAGAAAAGGACATGTGGAATGGCAAAGAACAGAACGGCTTATGGAAAGGCAGATGTTTTAATAACTTGTTGTCTAGTGGGAGCCTCAAATATCTAAATTTAAACACTGCAATACAGTAAAGGGTGTTGGTGCTAGGGAGGGTGCATTCCTTTACCACAAGGATCCGTGTAGATGTGCATATGTAATATGTGAAGACTTTAACACAACAATTAATGCACAATTGAAATCAGAATAAATTGAAAAGCGTAAAAAGAAGTGAACACAGAATGCAAATTTTGGGTCAGGTCTGCATTGTAAAATAGAGCAAGTCAAGAGCACAGACAATTTTCTATCCAGAGTTCAGTCTGGGGCTTGTATCTTTACGTGAGTGGGCCGATTAGGTACTCGAGATTTCTTACCTACTAAGAGCTCTTTGTTTCAACATATCAATCTCATGTTAATTGACTCTGCATTTTAAAGTATACTTATCCTTAAGCACATTGCTGGAAGTAAGCAATGAATTTACTTGGGAAAATGTCTGAAGAGAACCTAGAAACCTTTTGGGTTAATTTCCCTACAGAACAAAAAGAAATCTCATAGTGTCTGGAAACAGAGAGTTAACTCTAATTTGCTCTAGCTGCATAATTTACAATCTGGCAGAATTAAGACGACAAGGAAAGGAATTTTTTATGAATAAGCCTTCCCATATGTTCATGAACAACTGGGTGCTATCAAAGAACAATGAAGGCCTTGTCACTTGACTTCTGGAGATATGATACCACTATTTATGTATTGTCTGGGGACACAAAACTCCTAATTGATGCCACCTTTCACATTTGCCATGTAAGATTCAGCACATCTGATTTCTACCACTGTGAGATCTTTTATTGTGGCTAAAACACAATAAAAAAATTAGAAATGAAAGCAACTTAGAAGTATACCTTACAGTAAAGGTCTTTTTTACGTTTTATCACATACATTAAATAAATAGACAAATGGAAATGCTCCTACAGAAATGGAAACAAGTGAAACTGAAATAATATTTGATGAAAATAAGTGATCTATAGATTACACTAGAATGATTTTAGTCACTGCCAGAACTATAGATTCAGATTGGTAATAGTATTGACTTGACAACAATTAGTGGATGGAGGCTACAAAGATCTGCATAAATGACAATCAAACAGTCCTGTTAATTTTTGTCTCCACAATCTTTCAGTGACATTTTACATTTTTTTTAGGGAGTGGATTCTCAGCGTTAGTAGGCTTGTTGGATGAAGAAGAAATAAAAACTGACTGTGTACACTTATATAGTATACACTGTATACACATATATACACGGATATAGTGACACAGAGATATTGCTTCTGGATGCCCTTAAACTAGACACTAATGGAGGCTAAAGAAAATTTAGGAAGACTTTTTTTTTTTTCTTTTTTAAAACTCCTATTTAGGTCTGTTGTACAGAGCAGACAGAGGCAGTACATCAGGCAAGGCAGACTTCAAATCTGGCCATTCATGTTCTTAAAATAGTGAAGTAAAAGACACAGTGTAAGAGCTTACACAGAAATCTAACTAAAAGGGCAAAAATGTGACATCGGGCTGGAGCAAAGCAAAATGGGGAAACCCACACCAGCTGAAAACAAGTGCCAGAGGGAAGTCAAGATGGGGTCATTCAGGTCTTACATAATCTGAGTCAATCCTAGATGATTAATCTCGCTCTAGAAGTAAATAATCTGTATAAATCTTGTGTTCAAACCAGGCTATTCTCATGCCTTTGTCCAAGAGGACAGAGCAAACATGACATTCAAAGGTGTTTTAATTTTTTTCTATAAAATATTTCTGTAAACAGATCGATCACTTTGTGTTCCATTGTAGACAATAGAGAAAGCAGCCCAGAATCTTTGCTTGCTGCTGAGCAGCAAATCAACTGCCACTGGAAAAGAAAAAAATCTGTATCTCAAAGCTCCATTCCTTTTTAAACCATTTTTGTTGAATGAGAGTCCTGATGGCAAGATTCCTTTAAATCCTTGTTTTTAGAGAAGAATATAGCATTGCTAATCAATTCACAACAATCTGAAGGAAGGCAATCTCTATCAGGTATTTTGCAGAAAGCATAATTAAAAGCAGCTTAGTTAAGCCAGCTCTGAAATAGTTAGGACTGCATTTGGGACCTGCTTGAATAACATCTGCCCCACTTATACTCCATTTCAATTGAATATTCGCAGTGCAAGTGTTGCCTATATCATCAATGTCAAAAACTAAAAAGTCTTATCTTCAACTTTCATTCCAGTGCTTCAAAAGAGCTTTGAATTTGCATCTTACTCTAGGGAAGATGTAGTTTAAAAACATTTTTGCCCAGCTCGCTCCATTAATTTCTGAAGAAAATGCACCTACTGCTGTGAATATGACAGTTCTCAACCTTGGTGTTTTTACAGGATGTCCCTCCCTAGGGAACGACCAACACCATTCTGACTTACCCTGCTGGAACTGCACCTCCTGCTGGGTAATCAGCTACTGCAGCGCTAAGGGAGAGACCTCAGTATGATTAACTGACTGCCCCTTGTGAATGCTAAGGAAAAGGAGAGCAGCAAGTTTTCTAGGGGGAAAAAGTGCTTTCAGTAATAGCCTTTTTTTCAAGTCGAGCAGCTAACTTTCAATTACATAGAGTTGCTCAATTACCAGCAGCATTTAGTATTTTGTATATCTCAGTAAGCTTTAACTTAAAATAATATTCATCACACCTATCAAATTTATTTTTCTCCCAATGATTTCTGTAAGTTAAGAAAAAAAATCATTTTGTAATGATTATCTGACTCAGGTAAAGCTGATATGCTATTACTCTAGGCCAAAGCCACTGACAAGGGCACAAAAAGGATTATTTTTCAGCAGTTTTCAGCCCAGCTAAATCAGAAGATAATGCCATCTATGATGCAGAGTGATCCTGACCTAAAGCTCTCCTCATTGTCAATGTTTCTCACATCTCAAACATGCCTCAGTGGTGAAAAATACGCTACAGCCATCTTCCAGTATCAAGAAAAAAATATTTTTTCATACGTCAGACTTCATGTATTTAGTCAATGGATACTATTCCCAATTGAGTACCCGAGCCTTCTCCCATCCCAAACTGCACTACCACATGGAGAAAAGATACTTCATATATTTCTGCATTCCCACTAAAACAAAATAGTTAACCTCAAAGCCCAAAAATGAAACATGTCAAAGAAAATTACAGATACCCTGCCAAACAGCAAAAGAAGCAAAAGTTCATTGCCATCTACAACTGTTCAGATAAAAAGTAGATTCCTTTCATTAGCAACAGAAAAGCATGTGGACTTCCAATTTCAAATTTAATCTGCAATTGGATTTATTGTCAGAATTTATATACCATGACATTTAAAGTGAATCATTTTTGGTTTAAGAGATTTTCAGTCATTAGTTAAAAGAAAAACTCATTTTCATTTTAGAAGCGTTAATCAATCATTTAGATACCTTTTGCATTCTATCCATTTTATACTTAAATACATAATTTAGTCATAGAATATCAGTGCGGTGTAGCAGGGACATTCTCCATCCTGTCAATGGATCTCTTTCAGCCAAAAGCTGTATAATTTTAAATTTTCACATGATTTTTCAATGTGCTATACTATGGTGACTGTCATCAAATCCATCTGACATGCAGTGAGGAACTGAACCTTGTGGTGCCTGAGCTACTGAAGCTTCTGCTTTGAATGTGGGGAAAATGAGATACATAGCAATGAAGAAAAATGTACAAGGCATTCTGAAGTTCAGCTAAGGCCAGAAAGCACTCTTTCATAACTCTGCCAGAATACTTTAACAAAGATATAATGTATATAAACAGAACTTTTTCGTGTCACAACACTTCAAAATTACCTCCTTAAATGTAGTTATTGTAAACAAGGCTCAAGATCTCACTACAGAAGCTTAACTAAAAGAGCACCTCCCCCACTAGTAGGTTATTTGTGCAAGAACAAATTAGTTTTGAAAATGCCATGAGTTGCTGTTACACCTTTCCTTCTTTGACCAGCCAAAGTTATCCACTTACGAGTATACTCCCACTCACACGGTGAATCTACATGCCAGTGTGCTAAGACTTTTAAAATCATCATTAATCAGGCTGTGATGTAGAGCTGACAGCTGCAGTTCTAATGATAAAGAGAACTAAGTTGTAATGGAGGCTTTTGAAGATCTATTTCAATGTTGCTTCTAGAAGAAACAATGACATTCTGTAACAAGGTTACTTAAAGAGCTGGTGAGCATTTTATTTCCTCAAGTATTAATATGGCGCAGTCACCCTGTTTTTATTTACTCTATTATTATTTGCACAACACTCTAGCAGGATAGACAGACATTGGGCAGCAATGGTTTTCAAAAAACAAATATGGAAGGATTCTACCAAAACTTTATGATAACTGATGTTATAAAAATGATGTAGTTCTTAGAAAAAAGAACAACAGAAATACCTTCTAAGACATGCAAAACAGATTACCACAATTGAAACTAGTTGAGAAGTCATCCAATTATAAGATTTCCACCAGACTAAAGCAGGTGTGTTATAAACAACTTACAACTTCAATGGAGTTGTAAAGTGCTATGTCTATAGTACACCAGATCTGCTGGTGTTCTTTCCTTGAACTCTGCCATCCATACAACTATCTTGCTTTGGCCAGTATGCCTCATTCATTCCTTCAGCCATCTCAGATGTTCAGCTCTCTATCAATTCTTCAGTATTCAGTCTAATACGCTTCAGGTAATATAGACATTGAGTAGACACAGAAAGAAGGCAGAGATGGGGATATGGCATACCTTTTCCTAGTTCCTGTACAGCTGATGAACCCGAAAGATAGAACAGAGTCAGACTCCGATGCTTTGGTGACTCTTTTGGAGCTCAACAACCCCAAATACGTTGATACACAACAATCCAGCTTGACTTGAAAAAGTTTTTTGTTGTATTCTGTATCATTGATACAGGAAAATTTGATAAAGAGAAGGTCAGAGTAATGTCTGCTAGTTATTACATGCAAGGGTTTTCAGAAGAGTAACCACATACATCATGGTGTAGATTTGCTGGACCGTGATACTGGAAACTAACTTATTTTCTATAGGAGTAGTGCTAAGCCTCATCTTCTGACAGCAGGTTACATTATGAACTGTTATGTTAATAACTACTGTATGAATTATTAAAATAATAACTTGAAGTCTAACTGACCCTGGTTGGATGTGGAGGTTGGACTAGGGCCTCCTGAGATCACCTTCTACTTGAATTATCTTATGATCTTATCAACACTGTAGATTCCATTTCTGAACTAGGCAGAGACCAAAGCAGATTGGCTCTACTTTGTTACTGTTAAACTGATCATATTTCCTCAAAGCAGTAATTACTTCACTCCTCATATTTTGTGGGTTTACCTTTCCCAAACCTAAAAACTTTCTTCCATTTCTCTTTTGATCTTCCTGTATCTCCTTCCTCACGCATTGTTGTGTATTTGATGTTTCTTATCTGCCCAATCTAAATCCTTATATCTTTTTTAGCTGGAAAATTCCTCACACTAAATGATCTCAGTCAATGAAAATTGTGTTTCTAAGACCTGAGTCATCATTCTGCCCCAGTCACAATTCCTTATTTCTGGTGATCACTATAAATTCTCTACTGTTTTTTAAATTTTTATCTTATTTATGTCTATACAAGCTTTATCATCCAGTGTCCATTTGGGTTTCACTGCTCAGATATAAATTTCCACTGAACTCCCTATAATAAACATCTTCACAGAAACAGTCCATGCAGTTACTGTCGTGCAGTAAATAAGATTGCTGTTCAGAACTCATTTGCTACATTGTTCATGGAAAACTGCTGGAAAATAATGGGCAAATAGGTAACTGGTCATGCTCTTTTTAAACAGTAAAATTTAAGATGGTACTTTCACTAGCTTGTGACTTCAGTCAAGACATCCTCTGTCAGATGTATTTTTAGCATTGGTTTATTTAAGCTTTCTGGTGTATGGGCAGCTCTCACTCTGATTTTGGAGAAGTCATACCAGAAATAACCTTGAAACTTGCAGAGATCACTGCTGCATTACACAAATTAACAATATGAGCATGATTGGCAAGTTGAGGAAAAGATGTTAAGACAGATGCCAGCTGCATAATCATAGAGCAATTATTAATGCTTGGAGACAATAATTGTATTTGTAGACACGAGTAACTAACAATTATTTTGCAATGGTTATTATAATCAGTCAATTAAATAAAATAATAAAACTGAGCGTCCTCTCAAAAGGATAAATGAAAGTATTGACAAGCTGGCGGAAAGTGTAATAAATATATTTCTTATTAATATGTAAACTTACCCCCACCAAATAAGTGTATCCTAAAAGATAGTCATATTTCATTATAGCCTTAATAATTATGGGGAAAAAAAATAATAAAAAATAAAAACTCATCTATTTGACAATTTCTTTCAATGGAATTTCCAATAACATCTGGGCACCACAAATCATGATGGAAATTAAATGATCACTTTCTCCTCCTGCTAGATCTAGAAACATAACATACGCTGCCAGTTGTCAGTCATGTCAGGGTCAGCCAAAAGCCAGCTGACCTACTCTGAGATCTCCATTAATTTTTAAAAAGTGTTTACTGATTGTCATAAAATGGATTTTAAAAAGCATCAGTAAGCAGCTGAGGATAAACACTGGCAATTAAAGTTTTGGACAGAGATGAAAATATTCTGATAAGGTAGGAAATAGTGGCCTCTGTGGTCTTGTATGATTTATATCGTTTGGCCATTAACATGTTTATCCATCTGTGAAGATGGTGAATTGTGTACCACAGATTAGAAATACATTTAGTATTTACACATACCCGCTTTTTTATCCTCATGGCAACTACTGGATGAAACCACAGGTTTTTGTTGTTGTTGTTGATTCTGTTTGTTTGTTTGTCGTATTATTGCTCGTTGATTAAACTGTTTAAGCTCTCAATCAAGATTGTGAATACTGGTTGGTACTGAAAGTCAACTTCTTTCTGCCCTTCTAATTACTGACGGCGCGCATAGTAGGTCTCTGCCTTCTGTCTTGAAAATATAGTTGTTTTTAAGATCTTATGTACAATGACATCTGATGACATAATTCGCACACATTCACAAGCTCTTTGTACTGCACTCTGTATAGTGCACTAAAGGCTAAGCACAAGAGCTGTGTGAATATACAGAAGGTGTTGGTGTCCTTCAATTTTCTGGAAATATGTCCGCAGTTTGAGTAAAAATGTTTGAGAAGACCAAAGCAATGACCAAGAGCACAGAAAATATAAGCAAATGTAAGTAAATCATCAAACAAAGGGTAAAAATAGTAAGGCAAAATGCAGAAAACATTCTGAAGTAGTACAATAACTTTGAAAGATTTCTTAAATGCTGTGGAGTACATGATTAAAAAAAATACTTGGTGTACAACAGCATATCAGTATCAACAATAGACAATTAGCTAGTTATATAATTACACTTTTATCTTTTGCACGCACTCTGTAAAAGATAAGAAGAAAATTCAAATGCATATATTTCATATCACATTTTTTCATAAATTACAGATAAAGTAATGGAAAGAAGTCCAATAAGGTACAAGAAGTGGTGCAGATGGTGCCCCACATCAGGCAGGATCTGTTATGGCTTAAACTGATTTTAATGCCCAGTTGGAAATAAGCTTTGATGTTTAAGAAAAGTTCATGGGTTGACTAAGAACTGTCTAAGAAAATGACTAGCGAATGCCAGATTCATGCAAGCATTTTTACACTCAGAGTGGCTGAAACAACATGTGAACCTCTCAGCTAACTCTGATGTGAAATACCATAGTTCTTGATTGTAATGAAGAAGAAAAAAGTATTTTTCTCGGTGTGGGGAGAGAAAAGCAGAACATCAAAGATGACTCTGAAGTAAGATGCCATTGCTAAATACCAAGCTTTCTAATTTTAACTATTTAAAAAAAAAAACGGAATTTTAATAATTAACTGCATAAAAGGCAAAAGCTCAAAAGTCCAGATCTGTCCAAGTAATACATTTGACTATAAAACAACTTGTAAAAATTACAGATTTGTTTGGAGTATCTCTTTATGAAGCATATGTAAATGATTTAAAGAAGGAAATAAAAAATTTCCAGTGAGACACTTTAAGCAAAACCATAAGTACATTATGAGTGCCTTAAAAAATAATGATATGCAGAGAATACAAATACTAAGATTAAAATATCACTGTCTTATTGTAATACTTTCAGTTGTAAGTTTCTAAATAAATAGTAAATGCTTTGGTGAAAAAAAACAAAAGCAAATATAAAAATGTGGGCTGCTAATCTCTTCAATTATAGATAATATTAGCAATTTTATTGCTTTTTTATTGCTTCTCTCTGTACTTTATAGCTTCTTGAACTTTTCCAGTAGTTCTGGAAAATGCAATAAAACTGCTGCTTACTTGTGCTCCGCTCAAAAGGAAAATGCTATGTGAAATCAGACTATTAGGATAAAGAACACACGTTGTCAGTAAACTTCTGAACTCTCTCAAGTCAGATAATAATGATTCAGTTTCCATATATTCTGTCAGATTATCAGAAGTTACCACTAGACCTGTATTTTTTTGTATCTGAAAATTAGATTTATGCATATTTTGTATCTCCCATTTATTACAATTTTTATCTTCAAATTTGATATATAAATTCTAGAGTTCTATGCATTTTTTTTTTCCAGAAAAAAAAATCACTTTTAAAAAATCTCAGAAATAAAGTAACAAATAGATGAGAGATAGATATTAGTAATTTTACCCTTGGAGTTCTTAGTTGATCAGTCTCTTGATGTCTGTACCTATTCTTCTGAGGAGATCTTTACTGAGGTGGTGAAAATGTGTTAACATTTAAGCATTTTGTTTCCTTCAGGTTACATCAGTGAAAATTAAGTTATGTTTGGTACTAGCAGTTACTACTATCTGTCACATCACTGTAAACAATTGCATTGGAAACAGACTAGGAAAAAATATCAAAATCCTAAGAAAAATGCAGTTATGTCTCAGATGGGATTTTGCTAAAATACACTCTAATGTGGTACATCATGCCTTTGTGTATCTGGCTCTTGTACCAAACACTAAGCCAACATGAATATTTTTATAAATTCACATGGCAGGTAAAGGATAAGGAAGAAAATGTACGCTGGCTGCTAAAAATCCACAAGAAAAGGGTAAGCATATGGTAGGAAAGTAGTATGCAGTTTCAAAAGGAGTATTTCAGGCAGAAGAAATCACTTATGCTAGGAGGTTAAGGAAGTGACTATACTTATGTTAGAACTGTGGAAACATTAAATATGAATGAAATGCAGAAATAGCTTAAGGAAAGGTAGTAACAGGCTAGAAACAAAGGATGCGACAGAAAAGAGCTCTGGGAACAAATAACAACAGTAACAAGAAGAGACCAAGAAAGCAGCATCTAGGATTTGTAAATGACCTTTACGAAAATAGGAAACAAATTATCGCTGGATTGGAATCAGTGAGGGACAAAAACAGCACAGAGGAGTTTGGAAAAAGTTTAAGGAGTTCTAAAATCAAAATACTGGTGTCAGCTACTCTCTAGATTATGAATTTCAGAGAACCAAGACCAGAGACAAAAAATGGAGAGCAGAAAGGATTGATTCAGCGCAAATGGAAAGGAAAAGAAAAGAGACTGAAAACATTCCATTATACAAACATTAGCCATCGAGAAACTTCTCTCTGGCAAAGAAAGCATTTAGATATCTGAGAAAGAAGTATGCAGTTACAAATGATTGATTTTTTATCACAAGGAAGTTAGGACATTATTCACAAAAATTGCTCTGTATTCTGCTGGACTGTGCAAACACAGAAGCAAACTGTGTGCTGAAAGAAGTGTGGTAAAAATTCCAGAGGATAAAAATTATGAGCCATGTCCTGTACTTAATTCAAGACTGAAGAGGTGATATTGAACCACCAGCTGGTGGTCCCAGTTTGGTCTGCTGAGGGATCCTTAACAGCGTCAGGGCATTTCTTTCCTATATTGGCCCCCTGCTGGTCAGTACGCCAGTGAAAAGAACGAGCTACAAAAGCCATTCTGATGACGTCTCTTCTACTAATGAGCAAAAAGTCTATAATAGTCAAACCTGAAATGCCATTGTTTTTAAAGGACTAAAACTATAAACTGTATAGTGACCACATGGGGAGTTTTCAGTATAGCTTACTGTACATTGTGGAGTGTTTTTACAAGCATTAGGCCACTTACTAGGTAGGAAGTTATATATATGCCATTTTTTTTTTCTGCAACGTGGAAATTTTTGCATTTAACATCCTATATTCAGGTCTTGTTTTACGTTTTAGGGCAGTTTCTATCATAAACTATCTTAAAATGTGAAATAGTGTATTTCATCTCAACCACAATGAAACCAGAAAGCCAAATAAAATGCATAAAATAAGTAATTGAAAAGGACTTGTTTTTCTAATGTAAAACAAGCTGAGTGAGTTTAAATAGTCTAAATAGTCATTACAGTCTGACTGTGATGTGTTCTTTCCTCTGCACTTGCCGCAACATTTCTTGTATTATTATAATGGTTTCTAGAGCAATAAATTACAGACACAGAACCAACTGCTGAAAAGTGTAGGCGGCTCACACAGCATGATGCAAATCACGCTGTTGGATACTGCTTCTTTGTAACAACAATTCCATTAAAGAACACGTGATTCTGCCCACCATAACACGGTTTGACTACACAGCGCAGCATTTGATGCAGCAAGGGAACAAGGAAGTTTCCATCACTAAGGCCCCAATTCTGCAAACAGCTATTTTTTGGCTTGAACTCTGTGTGCACGTGCAGTCGTCTGGTAACTACGCACATATAAGTAAGCAACTACATGATCAAATTCTATCACCAAAAAGCATGATCATCTGACAGCTGTTCAGATAATGGTAAGTAGCTGGTTTTCTCCTTTCTAGAGAGGTTGCTTGATGAAGGAAAGTAAAACAGTAACCTGTTATCTTCTAAACCCAATTTCACTAAGTTAAGAGAAAGGACTGATTCCACAGCTACTCCAACTATTCCAGCAACCCAGATGTTCACATCTGTTGGTTACCCTTTTCTGAATAAATTTAAATATCAGTAAAAATATCTTAACTTTTTAACACCATTTAATAGAAATATGCTTATAAAAAGGGATTCTGAATATTTTTTTCTTCTACTCAATGTTAGTAGGATTTATATGACATAGAATTAGAAATGCGACAAAAACGAATGATGAATGCTGCGTAAAATTTGGCAGCTACATACTAATTTTGATAAAAAGCCAAACTGACTTCACAAGTTCATCTGGAAAAGATTTCTTGTTGAGAACATATGGCTTGCAACTGTCCATAAAACTTTTATTTTGCACCACAGAAGATGGTATTTATAACATGCATCGTGTATACATTTAAATAGGAGAGCCAGATGTAACAGCCTACATCTCAGGATGTGGGAGAAGTCAGGAATCCTGGTCTGGGGATCGGGAATTAGAGAAATGGAAGTGGGATATTTACTTATCCATGCTTGGGTGCTATTTGATACCCAACGGCATCTAGAATAGCATATAGGTAGCTTTAGGAAGAGAATTTTGGAAAATAATATTCACGCTTCTTTCTGTAGAACCCTACTCTTCTCCCATCTTCCAGAAAACATTTGATTTTCTGAATCACTACATATGTACTTCTGTATTTGGCTTCAGAGGTGATGGTGGTTATTTATCTGTACATTCTACACAGGGGCCCTAATTTCTGGCATTTTTTATATTTTCTGATTTAACATCATCTAAAACAGATTCATGAATGCAGTTGCAATTAAAGAAAAATGTAGCTGAAAATGTTGTCCTGTTGTTCTGTTCCTTATGGTTGGCTGACAGAATTTTTGTGATTTTAAAGCAATAATTATGCTTCTACTCACCACTAAAGTGCATTATCACATTTTCACTAGCAGCTCTGCAGCAAAAATCTTCCACACTCACAAACAGCTCATCAGCATGCTCAGGGAAGAAAGGGAAGGGGAAAGTAAGAGAGAGAAGGCAAAGCAGGGGAAGGAAAAAAGAAAGTGGTACATAAAAAAAAAAAGAATTCATAAAGTATACATTCTGGGAAGATTACTGCCTGAGCCTTCCACATGTATTTTCAGTCAGTCAGCAGATTCTTCAGCCCCTCTATTTTTTTAAGTTCTAATTACATCAAGAGTAACTTCCTGTTAGGTTGTTGAACTTCAGCTTTTCACAACTGGCATGTTTTTTTTGTGGGTTTATTTATTTATTTTTTTTTTTCAGTGGCAACACATTAAAGATATAAATTCCTTACAGCAATGTTTGGTGCATCTTTTTTTTGCTCCTGCTTATAGAAATGGTGTTGTATCATCAGTTTGCTAAAACTGGGAAGAATGAAAATGTCAGGATTATTTTCTGTGTCATTCTGATCACAGGTTGTGGAGTATTAGATTGTGCTTTGATTTTTCATGCTTATCATTTGGCTTAGTCATCAATTATCATCTTTCTTTGAAGACTTATCTTTTCCTTGTGTTATCAATATAATTTAAAAATAATAATAATAAAAAGGAGTTAAATAAAAGTTATAAGGACAAAAAAAAAAGAAAAAAAAAGAAAAATCTTCATCTGTAAATTTCATCATATTTCATCAAATATGATGAAATGAAATCTAGATCCATGCATTTCCCCAGTACTGATCCTACTGATCCTGCTGTGAATTTCTTGGTATAATTTCTCACAGATTGCAGAGTATTCACTTATGCTGGATGCTCACAGATTTCACAGGTCAGCATATCATCCACAAATCAGAAGGCTATACAGAATTTTTCTTCTAACTCCAGTCTTCTCCAGACTCAAAGAAAGCCACAAAAATATTTTAAGATTTTCAACTATATCATGATTTATCCAGGGTTGGGGGGTGATGGTGGGGAAAAGGAGGCATTTCCATTGCAGCACAGGCAGTGCACACACTTTGCCACACACCAGGATACCTGCCCAGACTCCTGCAAACCACAGCTGCTTACAACTTCTTTTGTCTGCTGACAAAGGAAGAAAGGGGCCACTCCTCTAGGTCACCTGTTCTAGTCTCACAGCCATAACCAAAAAGTGAAAAGGCAGGAGGGATCAGCACTACATATGAGAATTTATCACTGTACTATTTCAGTAGGTTAGAATTCTAATGATTTCAAAAAGGAAAAGAAATAGAAAATAAGTATTTACATAAACACATAGAATACATTTGAAAATGGCAAAACAACAAATAAAATCCTAGACGAATCACTAACATTTAGTGTGGATATATTCCCCAGATATTTTTTGTATCATTTCTGGATAACACAAAAATGTCAGCTATCACATATTTAAAAATTAAACCATCATAAAAACAATTAAAAGGTAACTAAAATGATTAGGTGGAGAATCACAAATAAAAAGCCATGCTTATTGCAGCTCACCTATAAGCTTTATTACACATCAAAATAAGTAAAAAAATTCCATACGGATTCTGTAAGTTACAGTGATCTAGCTGGCATTCAATTTATTGTAAAAAACAAAACAAAACAAAAACGGGCATATAAAATAAAATTTGTTAAAAAACTGAAGAAAGTAAGAAGAACTTAAAAGTATTTCAGAATTCTTGAAAAGAGCACAACTGCAATCTTGAAATACTGGATTTCTGTCTGATTCTTTCAAGAGTGAGAGGTTGGTTCTGTGGCATCACACTTCGTGCAGTTGAGATATCACAATATTACAATAATTATTCGTTCTAAACATGAAAATTCTGAAATGATTACTGTCAGAAGTACTGCAGACAGAACTGTGAAAAGCACATGAAATACTTATATTTTACCAAAGACATAGATTCTCTTATTAATAGGGATACTAAAAGATGAAGCATTGTTCTCTCTCAGTCATCCAACTTCCACAGTGTTATTGTCACTGGTACACATACAATTCAAATAAATCTTAATGTTTGGTATGATAATGTGGTAGTTACCTGTGCTGCAGAAAGAGGCAAAGAAAAATAAACAATTTAAGAAGGGGCAATCCTATTTTTCTTGTGTTTTAAGGAATCTACAAAATTGCTATGAGATGGTATTAGAAAGACAGGAGGTGAGATGTTGATTTCCAGATGGAAATGCACAAGGAAATATTTGAGAGTACTCAGCACTGACATACAACAATTTAGAAATGGATTAAGTCACCAAGACCATATGGGCAGAAAATAACATGAGCTCTGTACGCCAACATAAATGTAGTAGGGTGAGGAAAGAAACAGAAGGGGTAAGAACTACTGAAAATAACTATGACAGCAAGGTTTATAATGCAGGAGAAAAACAGAAGTTCATCATCATAGCAATCAAGACAGACAGCTTTCAAAATCCCTACAGAGGGTGTACTTGCACTCCACAAGACCTCGGAAAATACCCGGCAGCAGACACAGTTCTTACTACAAGAGATGAAAAATCTCACTTTTCTTTAAACAATAAGCATTAATCAACAATATAGCTAGGAGGGACTTCAAAGGCTGAAAGTTAAATACTACGATAATTAATATTTAGACATCTAGTCTGCAGTATGGAATTCTCTCTCTGATAAATCAAGGCTTCTCATGAAGAACACTGGAAGTTCGGTGCTTCAAAACAAGCCACAAGGTAATTCAGACATTGAGCTGGGGGGTCACAGAAAGGGAATCCAGTCTTTGTGTAGGTGTTTACAGCCAGATAACAGGGAGATGCTGAGACACACTGTTTGAAACTTCTCTTAGAGGCCTAAAAGCTCTGAGAACTGGGAGGTTCCTCCTTCAGATTGGGATCTTTGCTCCAAGTGTATCTTTAAGACTAGTACATTTATTTATTTTCAGAAACTAAGAGAAAAGGCACTTTTTTTTTTTTTCCCCCTCAGTGCTACTTCAGGATATATTCCCCTCCTGTTTAATGTATGTTGTAGGAAGAAGTGTGTCTGTTTATTCATGAAATTGCCCTGGTGAGAGGGAGGAAATACAGGAATACCTATAAAGGTGCTGACTTGCAGTCCTTCTCATGTGGTTATTACATTGGGGGGGAGGGGGGGGGCACAGAAAAATGTCCTGAAAGCCAAGTCATTTTATCCCTGCTTTACTGTCTTTGTCAGGCTACAGGTTTGAGCTTTCATTTGCCATTTTGCTTCCCTAAGGAACCTTGAACTCTGTTCTGCACAGTGCAGACTCTTAGGAGGAGAGGAAGAGTTCTTTGAGTGTCTCAATCCAGAAACAGCATGTAGCATCTAGCATTTTCAGTATTCTTTACGAAGGCAGCTCTAACCCTAGGAACTTTGGACTCATTACCTTTGTGAACTTAAACAAAATACACAGGCTCCCTGCAAATGGTGAGGCATGAACTAGGTGCAGTTACCCAGCCTACTCAGATCAAGACACCACTTTTTTTTTTTTTAGCAAAGTAACTTGAGCTTTACTTACTTTAAATTTCATGTCAAGAAACTGAAATTTCCGGGCACTACGCAGCAGGTATCTAAAAGAGTGTAATAACATCCAATTTGTTAAGGAAGGACACATTTCCATAAGCAGTATATTTATAAAGCAGGATTTTCTGAGGCTCTCATACTAATTGTTCAACATCTAAAGCGATTCTGATAACATAATGAAGTTCATTTTTCTTCATCTATTGAAATGAGATGTTAATTTGGATCTATCCCCTCTGCTCAGATACCGATTTCCAGGGAACATTCAGGAATATTCCCTTGTTTGACTTCTCTAAAAGTAATATGCAAGATCAAAAATGTTGATGTATTCAAAGCATGGCGTAAAACCTAACGTACAAGTAAAAACTGTATATTATCAGTTGGTAGAGGAAGCTGCAGGGGTTTTTAATCCAGACAGTGGCAACAAGTGGTCCAAAATCTTGCTTTATTTGGTGTCTCCCATGCATATCAATTAACAGTTCACTGTTAACAAAAGTGTGAAAACACACAAAGCATAAGATAATTTCAGGTGACAGATTTCTCGCTTCAGGGCTGTGCATGAAAAATTTAACAATTCTTAGGTAAGCATTTATCCTAAGAAGCACTTTCCTCTGTAAATTTATGCCCGGATGGGAATTTTAAGTCCACACCATACATGCATTTTATAACATTTATCATTTTACACTGTTTTAAAACATTCACCATCCTTATTTGCACCTAAACTTTGCTAGAAGTTCAATCATTTTGTTACTTAGGTCATTAAAATACAAGTTACGTGCGACTTTGTGCAAAGATGTAAGGAACGTACCATAGTTATGCTGCTGCTGTCAAAAAGGGGTACATTTTAATTTTTCTGTGAGATTTTCCTTAGTGTGATTCTTCGCCAATTAAGAGGTTTTTTTTTATTTATTAGAGATCATGTAAATTTCATCAAAAACTTCTTTTTACTACTACTTCTCGTGCCTGCTTACTTTAAGCACTTTATAAAATGTTCTATGTTTTAAATTATTTCTCATGTGCGTTAAGTATTTCCTTTGCTAACTTCATAACCAAGTTGTTAATGTGAAACATTCTAATCCTTGAAGCAGATTAAAAAAAACCCAAAACATATGCAGTTAGGAAGAATAAACAGGTATTCATTTTCCTCATTACATTCACAACAGTTCTTACAATTATTAACTCCAGATCTGAAAACACCAAGTGACAGGTTTTAGAAGGGGCAGCCATTCTTTTCAGTTCCCGATATGCAATAGCAAAATGGAAATACAAGACCAATCCCCTAGCCTTATCTTTTTAAGGGCATGCATAGACCATAGGATGGGTAACTTCTGTGAAGGGAACCTTAGGTTTGCAAATTCATTTGCTGATTAAAGAGGGCATATGCTTTGCATGATTCTTCCTGCCTGTTCCTTATCTGAGCAGGGACCCTCCTTATGTCATGGCTGCTTAATTTCCCTAAAAGCTTCTGATGCGGGGTATTGTTGAAAGCCTTATGGAAATCCACAGATGTACTACCAACCAGACCAAGCATATTCAATCAGAAGACATTTATCCACATATTTGGATTATTATTATTATTAATTTAATTTGCATTCAATTGCACACTAAAAAATTAGACGTGTCTAGCAAAAGAGATCACTCAGTGTAAAAATAACCACGGTTTAGAGGGGTGATGTGTAAAACCCCTGCTTTACGCTTACAGTCATCGTGCTTCAAGAAAAAAAAAAAAAGGTATTTGTTTGGATTATCAACTTCTAATAGAGGTGTGAATGTAAGAGTACACTAGTAGTCTTCTAAAAGTGAATATAAATAGCTTTTAAAGTAATGTTAATGTCAACACAGCCAGGAAAGCTCATCATTTTAGTTAGGGAAGAATAAGCTTTTAGTATGCAAATTAGTCAGAAAAACGTTTTGAAGAAATGCATCAGGTTAGAGATGTAAATGAGGTCTAAAATGTCTCATTAGGTTTTGAATTGCCCTTTTGTTGTAATTTTTTTTTTTCTTTTCCTTTTCTAAGCAATATAAATCTTGTGGGCTTTGGGGGTAATTTTCTTGCTTGAATAAGCCAACAAGGGTTTTCCCCAATAATAAACTGGTAAATGCTTCTCCAAACTCAGTTCTGCATGAAAATATATACCGAGTTGAATACCACTATAGGCAGTTTAATTTACGAAATATTTCTTTTCGTATCTAGTATTTTTAACATTACTTCTAATGACTCGGGCAAATTCCATAATAGGTTATGGAATTTGCCTTTTAAAAATATTTACAATGAAATATCCCATGTGAAATTTAATGCAGGAAAATATATATGCAATTATCTCTAATAAAAAAAGAGACATCTATTTATTTTACTGTGAGACTTGTGTATTAGAAAATAGCCCTTTCTTAAGAAAACCATTTGGGTCACTATTTTGAACAGAAACCCTAATAATGCTGGCCCAATATATCACTTCCAGTTCTCCCACATAATGTGAACCACCAAACATCATCCTCTTCTGCATTAATTTTCCCCCAGATAAAACTGTTTGAGGGCAAAGATGCCTTGTTGGTATCAATGCACTCTGGTGTTCCTCAAACCATTACGACATTCACTTCTATTTCAAAGACTCCTACAGGCTACGCTACTGAAATGCTACCTGAAATATTTATTACTTATCCTTATTGATGTGAATAACTATGTTTTGGGCAGCTTATAAAAAGATCTATGGCAAATGAACTTGTTTCCACAAAACAAAGCGTAAAAACCCACAAAACCACACAATCTGACAAACCAATGAAGAAAAGCAAGAAAAGGCAGGTTTCAGGGTTCCACGAAAGAGCATACATGGAATAGCTCAGAATAACTTACATTACATGACTGCAGTGCAATAATTAATGTATTCCTGTATGGGAACTGTTGAGTCACAGTCTGAACCATTGATTGATCACCTAAGGAAAGGCCTGAGTCAGCCCTCAGAGCACAGATGAAGGCAATTCAGCTGTGCGACTGGAAGAGGCGAAGCCTGTCTCTTAGACCCCATTTAAAGGCTGACTGGCACTCTGGAAGAAGTTTTTCCCCCACAAGCCTAGACCCTTAGAGAGGGGTGAGCATTCCTTTCCTGTTTGTCTTTTTGCCATTCCACTCCTGTATTGCCTTTGCACTAATCTTTCTGACTATTCTGACAATTTCTTTGTACAGGTAAAAGATTATCATTGTAACTTGCATAACCACAGCTTAAGGCATACTGTCTAAAACAAATAAACGAAGAATAAGTTCCCTCTACAAATGTGAGCTATCCAAGCAATTGCACCACTGTTGTGCAGAACAGTTTCAATGGTTCTAGTTACTGGTAGCATTGTATATTGTTGATACATACACTTGCACTTTAACTCACGCACATATATACAATTACAAGTCTATCGTTCACAAATACTTAGAGACCATCTATTGAAACTGCTCTATACAGTGATCTGTTCAGATATTTAAACCAATTTTTTTTTTTTTTTTTTTTTTTTTTTT
>PPHD01009195.1:0-10323 GCA_002909625.1 Bambusicola thoracicus
TTGGGATTATTTTGTTTTGTCCTTCTGATTCAGTGCAGCAAACACCATGAGCTCTGATAGTGTCTGGATAGAGGAATGATGCCTGTGTGATCATTGATGCTGACATAACCGAGAGCACTCATTAGTTTTCCTGGGATAAGCACGATAGCTGAAATAGAGTCTGCCACCTTTCCTGATCAGAGAGATGCAGAAATGAAGCTTTCTCACCTCAGATCCTCTGCTAAAATGTTTGGATTCAGTGGTATTTGCAGACTCAGAGCTGTTCAAAAACCTTTTCCAAAATGCACTGTATCTTTGAGAAGTATTTTTAATAAGTTTCATTTACATTCTGAGCAAAGGTCAGGGTCATTTCCTATTAGTATAACTAGCCTGTGTGTTTGAAATTTGTTCATCCTAGGGGTAATCATTTGTTACACATCTTCCCTGGTGACTGTATTGTCATACTCATGCACAAAACTGGGGAGGTAGGAAAAGCCAGACCTATTGTTTGTTATTTGCACATCTACAAAAGGGCAGAAATATTTTTCCTGAAACTTGTATAAGAGTGTCAAGGCAAAATCTCTAATAGCATACATGCTTCTATTCTGCATTGCGAATGCACATAAGATTCACATTGGCTAAAGCCGTCAAAGCGGGTTTTGCCCTCAGTCTCGCCATAACTTTGTTTTGTGGGTTCTCTGTCTGTAACTGTAATAATTCATCCCAAGCAGAAGGATGTTCACTTTCTCCAAAAGCTGAGGTCCAGGTTTGACTTACAGCTTTCTGACCAATCTGCACAGGCATAATTGTGAAGCATCTGGCTTGGGATGCCAGTGACTCTCCCTTTGGGTACCCAGTCTCCAGTAGTCTGAAAACATCATTTTCCTTTTTTGGTTGGCATCGAGTCCTGCAAGAGGCCCTCTGTAGGTTGTTTAGGAAGGATGTTGTGGCACATGGATCTGAGGATGTGTGTTTTCAGACACTCTGTTTCCCAGGAAGCAACTCCTATATGTCTGCAAAGCTTCGTGTGACTTAGCACTGGGTAGGCAGAGATTTGGGGCTTACCACCTGCCTCACCATCTGCCAGCAGGCACTGGCGGGGGGACACAGGCCCACAAGGAATGGAAAAGACTCAGCAAATCCAGATGTCAGCTCCAACATCCAACTGAGGCTCATGTCAGATCCACATCCTTCCTCCTGAGCACCTCTGACAGCAGGAATATGATCTTTATTTTAGAATTTACTTCCGCACTACCTGCTGACTGCTATTTTTTAAGGAAAAACCCAGCTAAGAAATAATCATTGTACAAAGTGGTGCTTAAAATATTTTGTATACTATGAAGCTACAATGTGTGACTCATAGGTCAGATAAGTAGTGCAACTGAGAAAATAGGAATCTTTTCTTGACATCAACAGGGAAAACAGCAAATTATAATCAAAAACCTGAAAACAATCTGTATTGTATATTTCTGTACCTTTCCTTCTTTCCCCTGGTGTGTGACATGAATACATTTAAATTTTTAATGTACTTAAGTGCACAACATTACTGAAAATCTGTGTTCCCCTTTACCTGTTATCTTTGCCATTTTAATAATAGTATTTTTGGTATAATATGTAAAACAGTATGTGTGAAATGTGTAACGTGCTTCTTAGTCATGAGTTGTTTTCACTGCCAGAGTAACCCACATGCAGATTTTGAAAAGGTCAGATTGCGTGGCATTCTAGGGGAAATCAATGTTCCGTCTCATTGATTTGTTTATTTGCAAAAGTTGTTCTTACTTAAACCACTGAATATCTACCAAATCCTAGATTGAATTCTGTGATGGCAGAAGTAGAAGAAAGCAAAGACTGCATTGAAGTCAGGCACAAATTGTGTTCTTAAATCTCAAGCTTTTGGAGGCACTTACACTCCTCTCCAGGACCAGACCCAGCATGTGGCAATTAGCCCATTCATTAATTCCAATTATTTGAGGGTAGTACCATGCTAGCGTCATTTCATGAATTTCATTTTAAAAGCCCATAACTTTGCACTGAGACAAAAGGCAGGATATAGCATACTAATTTGCATCTGAATACTGCTCTGTAGTTGCACATTGTACTGTGCAACATGCAGTTTAAGCATCGTGCTAATGTTTCTACTGTGAATATTCTTGTGGTTGGAGTCCCCATGGTGCTGCTCAACACAGCCTTAAGTGTGCACTATATGAAGAGTTGAAGCTCAGAATTTACTAGAAATGGTTTAACAGAAAAAAAACTAAGTAAACTGCATGGGAACAAGAAGTCTGTAAAAAAAATAATGTAGGTCTTTCAAAATCAAACCTTACATGATTTTCAGAGAAGTGTTAGTGTTAGCTAGAACTGATCATGTTCATAGCAGTGTTTGTTTACTTTTACCTGCACATGTAATGCAATTAGGATTTCTGTCTCTCCGGCATATTTAACAGAGTTTCTTTTAATAAAACATTATTTTCTACTAGTATCCAGTAGTTACAGTTGGATTCAGAATGGCTCTGGCACTCCACAGTGACCTGTAGGTGAACAAAACAACTTACAATGAATAATACTGTCACAGTTACTAGCTCAAATGAGTCAATATTGATGGTGTTTTTAAAATTTAATGTGATGATAGTCTGAGCAAACTAAATTTTTTTCAGCTAATTGATGTCAGGTAAAGATTCAAAAGGTAAGTACTGCTATCAGAACATAAAATTATGTCAGAAAAAATATTAGGGAAGAGGGAAGCCCTCTGGGTCTTATCTCATCTGATTGAAGGCACCTAGGTTATATAAGCTCATTCATTATTGTATTGCCTCACTTATTATTAGCACATTTATTAGTTCTAGCAATGAGATATAACACAAGTTCTATCACAGTGTTTTTTGAGACTAGCTGTGTTCCTCGGTTTATCTGTCCAATCCTGCATTTTAGGATATGTTGAATTACCTGCTGAAGGAATCTTCCTTTCCATTATGCAAGTCTGCGTGACCAGATCATGTGAAAACACCTAAACATTTTGTGTTTCAAGCTAGGTGAAATGAATCCTAACCAAAAACCAAAAATGTTTGGTTTGTTTTCCCCTATTGAAGCTGTGGTGATCAGACAGACAGAGTGCTGTTCAGCAGGTATCCCCACACTTCGGTTTCCCTTTTATTGTTTCTTGATCCTTTTTCATCACATTCCTCTCTCTGCCCCAACCTCCTCCCAAATCAACAACTCATCCCTATTTGCTTCCATAGGTTTGTTACACCCATACCCAGATTCTGTTTTATTGATACTGTGATCTAGTTACTCTTGGTCTTGTACGATATTAATGCTGTAGTTACTTAGTTATTATTGCCCTTGCAAGACTTGAATCCTATAAAGGTCCCCAGTATTCTCCTCCAGTTATCTTTGAACTTAAGGTCATTTCTCCCTTAACTCCCCGTGAGGAGGTTTATTTCTGAACTGGACCACGAGGATATCTGGAAAAATATTTTCTTAGTGGTATGATCAGAGGAATATAAAACAAGATCAAATCCATTTGTTTGATGTCAAGTAATATGATATAGTATAGTTCTGACACCTGAGTGTCAGTATAAAGACCATCCTGAGATAAAAGAGCCCAAAATGAGCACAAGTCACGGATATTCATAGACATCTTCATGACCTAAAAGAATGGGAAAAAAAGGCCTTCATATGGTTGTATTCCTTTCTTTGGAGAAATCCCGAAGATACATTCTGTAGGACTTTCCTGGTTTTGTGTAGCTCTCAGACATCAAATCTCAAAGGTTCAAGTTCATCTTCTGACAGTTTCAGAAGATGGTAGGTGACAATATCATTAATATGCAGAGACACTTAGGTCTCTTTTCCTTCTTGTCAGCCCAGGCAGGAGAGATCTCTCTACTTTTCAGCATCTAGCAGAGATAGGGAGCTGGGTAGAAGCCAAGTAACCAGGCTCATTCCAGAGCTGCAAACTGCTCCATGATGATTGGTCTGGAAATGAATATGAGGAACTTTTATTCAAAGGATTCATTTGTTCAAGTGCTTCATTATTCTCTGGGTTTTAATAGCTTCAGACTGTTCTGCACTTGCTGTCTAATGCTAAGAGTTGGGAATACCCTGTTTGCTCAGCAGAATAAAGCCAAACTAAGCCCCTCTGCAAGTTCAAGAACATGGTTACAACAGCTCACTTCTGCTGGAAAGAAAGGGGTTTGCATTCTCATCTGCTTTGTTATCATTCAGTCTCAGGAAAGTACTTCCTTTGCCTGCCTTGTGAAGGCTCTGGTGCTTGTTAGATATCTCCGTGAGCTGACTCAACTCACCAGAACAGCCAAAATGAACCACACAAGAATGTGGGTAATTCAGCTTTCCTGGGTTGGAAAGCTGGGAAAAGGGGATGCAGGCAGAGAATGCAGGGAAGTGAAGAGGAGCAAGGAGAGCAAGACCGGATAAGTACCCAAGGGTGGAGAGCTAGGGTGGAGAGCTCTGTGTCCCTCCAGGCTAGCATTACTACCATGAGACTTGAACCACTTGAAATTTCAGCTGCAGCAGTATTTCAGCTCAGGGTCTTTTAGTCACCATGGCTTTCTGAGGGTAAATTACATCCGCAGTTTGTTCCCAACAATGAGAGCAATTAAAGGCACTGTTTACTATCTAAGGAGCCTTAAATAGTTGAAATCTAATTACTTCCAAAAGACTTTCCTTCTTTTGTCCCGTGGTGACCCCTACATTAAATAGAATTGCTTGGCTGTTTTTCATAGGAATGAAGTTTGAGGAAGCTGGAAGCAAAATATTGTCTCTAGAAGGCATTTTCCTGAAGAATTCATTACTGCCAGAATATTTGCTAAGCCTGAACTTGCCCACATTTGGTACACTATGTAAAATAATTCTCTGCGCACATTTTCACTGTTAATAACAGGCCCTGAAGTCCTTGGCACTCAGCCGGTCGTTGTCTATCTTTGTCCTTTAACATTGTGTGCTGTTGCTTGAACACAGTCCCTGCAGTCTTCCACCCAGCCTTGGAAATCCTCCACTCAACTGTCCTGCTTTTGGCCGCTGCACCGAGCAGTACATAGGCCTATGGGTCCTGCCAGTCTGGTCACCGGTTCGGGCCTGGCATACCTCCCAGGCCAGGAGTAGTCTTGAGGACATTTCTTTAGACTGGGGAAGATCCCAGGCACACATAGGCATGCAGCCAGAACTTCGGCCTTATTTTGCCTTAGAGATATGCTTTGTAGACCACAACCACATACCAGTATCCCAACAGTCCTTGCTGTACATGTACTGAGCCTGCAGTCAGTGATTTGCACGTGCACCAAACTATGCCGTCCTCTGTTGTGGTGCTAAATGGCAAGGGTGCTGACCTCCACACCACAGCTTTTGAAACGTCTGTTTGGTGTGCCTATCACTGCACTGTCCTCATGAAGGAATTAAGCAATGCACTCTTCTTCCTCCTTGACCTCTTCCCACACAGGTCTGAGCTAATGCTAGCCAACAGCCTAGGGTTGTTGGACAACCTGGAGCTATGCAGTGTCTTTTATCTTTGTGTGAGGAGTCACATAAGTCTATCCGAGCCTGTCAGAGGGAAGGGGAAAGGATGAGGAACTTCCTACAGTTCCTTCCAGCCTTAGATTAGCAGATGACCTAGCCTAAATTGTACTGTTGGGCTTGTAGAAAATACAACAGCTAACCACTCCTGCTATTTGAATATTGTCTTTGAACTTCAATTTTCTTTTAGTACTACTGTATTTCTCCAATACGTTATCTGTGTGATTTATATTTGTGTAATTGTGCAAATATGTACAGCCCTGCCAAAAGTAGGTGAAACGTCTGTACATCCACTGAAAAGGACACTTTTTTCTGCCCAATTTATATCATTTCCCATCATTTGCTTCAGCTGTGAAATCCCAGACCTTCTGATCTATTATTTATTTATTGCTTATTGAGGTATTTTTCTCATGTTTATTATTTGTTTGTTTTATTCAGTTATAGATAGTATAGAAAAATGTATTCATATTACTTACGTATGTTTCTCTTTTAGAAATACCAGTATATATTTCAAAAAACCTCTGAGGGACTTCTGGTAATCTTTGATCGTTCTTTTGGGTTTTTTTTTAGATCACATTGACAACCATTGGCTATGGAGACAAAACTCCTCTTACTTGGCTTGGAAGGTTGCTTTCTGCAGGATTTGCTCTACTTGGCATTTCTTTCTTTGCACTACCTGCTGTGAGTATGCTTAAAAAAAACTGTAAAACGATCATAAAACTTCAGTAGCCCGTACTGCTCTTAGGATACAAAAAGCTGAAGAAAACTTTCTAAATGAAGAACAACTGTTTAATGCTTTTTACTCTGTGACAGTATTGGTGAACTGCTAGCACCCAAATAAAAGGTTTAGTGTTGCTGTCATTACATGAGTTCTGGAGAAGTTTTTTTGCTAGGACAAACTGGGATATAACCCTAAATTAGGTAGCATACTGCTGTGTAAGGTTGAAATTCCTTTTATTTGTTATGAATTGTGGCTCATATATCACTGCTTTTCCTTGAGAATTTTTAAAAAATCAGTCAATATGTATTTCTGAGTTAGTTTCTACTAAAAGAAAAGTGAGATAATTTTCATTTTTCTGAGTGTAGTGTGCAGCTGGGAAAGACTGGATTTCCTTTCTCTTTTAAATTAATATTAAATAAGCAGGAAGTCAGAAGTGACATTTGTATTTTGTTAGTATTCCATATGTAATATATACTCCATCAATATTTTTATACTTGGATTCATTATCTACAGATCATTATAAAATATGTATGTTATAATAATACGTGTGTTTTCAATAATATAAACAAATCAAGCTTAAAAGTCAGCATTTGCCAACAGCACCAAATCATCTAATGTATTACATTTACTTTTTATTTTATGCAAAGGGAGTATTTTGGTACCTGTAACACTATAATGCATGATAATTATGATTATATTACACTGCCTGTTTGTGAATCTTTGACATTTAATGACAACTACTGTAATTAATTATCTTTGTCACCCAGTAATCACTAGCAAGAAAGTTAGTCTTCTCAGGACTGCAAAGAACATGTAAAAGATGAATAACCTTACATATTAGAGATGCCAGGACTGTTGTTCCTCATGTCATATCTATATACAGAAATAGATTTTCCTCACAAACACTTTTGTGTTGAATCTGTTTGTAAAACAGATGTGTGAATCTTTTGTGCATTTCTAATATTTTTTATTTATCCTGGCTAAGAATCAAGTGGAAATGTTCTTCCTTGTAATGCAGGCATGTCCAAAAGAAATACTGTACTCCTTCCAAGCCAAGGAGGGAAGCATTCTTGGTCTTTGAGTCTGTCTAGCAGGAATCATATTTATCTTAGTTATGAAAAAGTAAAAAAACAAAAGGGAGAAGATTCACTGTCAGCTTTTTTATGTACCCTCTAGAATGAACAGTGGAGATTATTTAGATGGGAATTAGTGAGAGAAAATGGCCTTAATCTCTTAAGTAAGGTGGTTTTTTAACATTTCAAAAATCAAAAATTATAATAAGTACTGCAGATATGACTTTTGTTTTCTATATACATCTGGTGTACCTGTTGGTTGGTTGTTTCATTATTCATGGCTTACTTTCCTCTGAATGTTCCTGCCTGACTCTATAGATGTGTGTATGTGTGAGTGTCTGTGTGTATGTGGCCTTCAGAGTTGCAGAAATATAGTCTAACACAAACTCAGGCAGTGGCTGAGGTGAGCAGTCATTGGCGGTACCACAGATATTATCTCATAAAGAGTCTCCAGTCTAAATATATATGGGCACTGTTGTTGAGCCTTATACTGCCTTCTGCAGTCATAAATGGAGTACGCATACAATTACTTCAGATCAAAACTTTGTAGCTGATTGTGTATATTTGTAGAAAAAAAATACCTATATATAAAAATACCTATATTGAATTGCAGGGCATCCTTGGCTCAGGATTTGCATTAAAAGTGCAGGAACAACATCGCCAGAAACACTTTGAGAAAAGAAGGAATCCAGCTGCCAGTCTAATTCAGGTAAATATGAAACCAGTAAAAAGATAATAGCAGATGATTTAAAGTACATTTTGGAGCAAGTTTTATTATTTCGGTTTGGAAAGTTTTGTGGAAATAATGTTTAACACAGATTAATTTCATGAAATACAGTTCTTCATGTATACAGAATTTCCATTTGTAGTTTGTGAGTTCTTCGTCCATGCTAAAGAAACTGAGTTGATTGCATTTCTGTAGCTGATAAATTAGAACTGATCCCTGGACAACCCAACTGACAGAGCAGCACTATTGCCCATGTTAAGCTGCTTCTCATGAATACAGGGTTAAGAGTATTCCAATGAGTGATATACTTGGTGAAAATGAAGTGTCCTGTCCGGACTACTCATTTCAATATTAGTCTATTCAAAAGCTCGAAAAGTAGGCACTAGAAATTCCAAAACTTCTGAAATTTTTGTAAACAGTTTCAGCTCCAATACTGATGTCATGGTGCCAATCAATGATTAGCAAAGAATTTTTTTTTAAGCATAAGTGTTGCTGTATGCATCAGTACCAATTAAGGGACTCACTTGCTGCAAAAGAGCTCTGCAGAGAAGAACCGGGATGTCTGGTCAACTACAGGTTGGCCAGCAATGTGCCCTTGTGACCAAGAGGGCACATCCTCAGGTGCATTTAAAAAAGCGTAGCCAGCACATTGAGGAAGGTGATCTTCCCCCTTTATTCTGTTCTGGTGTGGCCACATCTGGAGCACTGTGTCCAGTCTGGTCTCCCCAGTTCAAGAGAGACAGAGTACATCTAGAGGAAGTCCAGTGGAGAGATATGAAGGTGATTAGGGACCTGGAGCATCTCCCTTAAGAGGAAAAGCTGAGAGACCTGAGGCTGTTCAGCCTTGAGAAGAAGAGACTGAGAGGGGATGGATCCTACAAACACTTATGAGTGCTGCTCCAAAAGTAATGCCTTCTATTTTATTGTGTTGGCCTGTGTCATCAGAGGCAGATGTTGGTGATATAGCAGTAGAGGTTCAACCATTCCCACAATATTCCATTACATTTTGTTGCTATGTGATGGGTGCAGCAGGGCATTCAGATGACATGGTGTCTGACGTGGAAGTGCATATGAAGCAAACGTGGAATTGAATTCCTCCATGTGAAAAAAATTGCACCCATTGACATTCTTTGATGTTTTCTGAACATTTATGGAGACAAACAGTAGATGTGAGCACGGTGAAGCGGTGGGTGGTGTGTTTCAGGAGTGGCAAGAATGATGTGAAAGACAAGCCATCTTCTGGAAAGCCATCTAGATTTTTATGAGCATGGCATGCAGGCTCTTGTTCATCCCTGGCAAAAATGCATAGCTAATGGTGGTGACTATATTGAAAAATAGTGTTTTGTATCTGAGAATTTTCTCTGTCAAATAATGTTATTGTGCTCTCTGTATCTGTTGTGGTTCCCATGGAAATAAATAGGAGGCATTATTTTGGAAGCTTTCAAAAATTATTGTAATGGTTAATAAAGCTAAACCTGCTCCTTTTGTGTCTATAGTACTGTAGTAATAGAGTCTGGGATATTTTCTAAAACATATATTCTAAACTGCTCCCATGAGATTAAAGTTTGATTGACAGAGGATAGATATAATAAATTTAGGCTTTGGATGTACCTCCTCTTACTGTTGTATGAAAATCCAGTCAAAATATTTAAAAGATGGTATACTAAACAGATTAAGAGTAGGCAGCCAGCTGATCTCAGGAAGAGACTCTCAGTGGACAGAATCACTGTAAAAGGAAGATAATTGTGGTGGGATCCAAGAAGTGAAGATTGTTCAAGCATTTTCATATTCATTTTCATGTTCAGCATTTTTAGTCATCTGGAAATTAATATAAAATTGCTGATGATGTTATTTGCCAATATAGCAATTTGCCAGTGTATGGCGGAATAGTAAAGATGAGAGCAGGCACATGACAGTGAATCCGAGTATGATCAGGCTGGAATTATTCCAACCTAATGGCTTAGTATACCAAGTACAGAACTGTTGATGCGTATAACTAGAGGACTCTGTCCTAATATTAGCAACTCTGGAAAGCACTTGACCAAGAGTAAGAAACATTGAGGAGAAAGAGTGGGGAAGTAGGGTGAAGAGCTTCATACAGGTTCCCAGTATGTTACTTTGCCAAGATTTGTTACAGTTACATAACGAACAAAAAACTTATTAAGCTGACATTACCACCATGTGTAATGATGCTAACAGTACTAAAATGCTGCATATCAAATCAACAACCAGTTTCTAAATGAGGCTAGAAAACTGGAGAAAACAAACCAAAAAGGGGGGGGGGGGGGGGGGGGGGA
>PPHD01009196.1:7439-20911 GCA_002909625.1 Bambusicola thoracicus
TTCCCCCCCCCCCCCCAGCAAAACAAATCTTTAATGAACGTATCTATATGCAGTACTAGCTAATACACATGGAAACTTCATAACATGGAAGAAATCGTGCAGGGTTCTCAGTGGGCTATAGGAACTACTTGAGGTTTTAAAACATTAGAGTAATGCAGCTGAGCAGCTCACTCCATGCAATGGGATGACAGAGAATTCTACCATTAAAAAATATGGCAGATTTGCCCAAACAAAATCTTTTTACTTCAGTATGCTAAGAAAGACTGTGTGGAAAACTCAGATTATTTTAAAGGGTAGGGTTTGCTAAGTTTATTATATATATTTGCACATATGTAGGCGTTAGCAATCAGGCTTTGCAAACATTCTCTAATATCGTTTTGGAAGACCCAACAAGGGCTGTTGGGTCTTCATTGATGGGCTATGGTTGCCTATTTCTTTCTCCTGTTGGCTAAATTCTGCCCCCATCACCCCCAGTAAATAACAACTGTAGGATAAGATTTCATGACAATCTTCTGGAAGTCAGGAAACAAGTTGGGTTTTTTTTTCCCCAGTCCAAATGCATTCTAAACAGTGGGTTGCTCTTTTATGCTAACTATGTCTGGGAGAGAATGGAACTACTTGCTGAGAGAGAGGCATAAATAGCTTTGATATCAAAGGCATTGAAAAGCTTTATTTACACTCACTCTGTGTGAATACCAGCTTCCATATGGCCAAAACCATGGATTACAGCTCTGTGGGGGGAAGGTGAATAGGTTATCATGAGCTTCTTGTACAAATTGCAGTCCTCCAGCAAATAACACAGTTCTCAGCTGCTTCTGTCTTAATAGGTCCATCCGAATCACTTTATCATTCAAATCTGTTGTGACCTGAAGTAATGTGGACCTGCTCTGAACTGAGGGAATAAAAGTGGGGAAAAAAAAAAAGGGAGCAGAGGAGATTGTGTTCTCTTCAAGATCATTATAACAAGTGCGTTTTCTCTCCAGTGGAGATTAATAGAGGGGACTATTAGATACAGAAACAACAAGCAGAGGAAAAACACTTCATAGCCCTTGTGTACAACCCTTCCCAATGCTGCTGCAACACTAAAGAGGGAGGGAGACAGGAATGCTACAGACTGCTTATGAGGGACCAAGCAATGGCTTCTACTGCTCTCTCAGCTGAAGAACCTTTGCTGAAGCAGAGGTGCACCACTGGATCGTATGCACAGCAAGAGCTGGGATAAATCTATTTTATCTGGGATGTACACTGGGAACAGGATTGAATACACTGAGAAATGGAGCAACTATTAAAAAGCAGATCTTTTTGCCAACTGCTAATTAGTTATTGGGGGGAAGCAAAAAAAAGCACCCATCAAAAGCTGCCAGCCCTGGCCCAGACAGCTCGTCCAAGGCACTGGGAGAGCTTGGTGTGCTTCACAATGGGCACAGGATAGGGGAAAAGGTGGAAAAGGAGAAGGCAGGAGCTTGGTTTTGCTGCAAGAATAGGAATAGAATCACAGGATCATAGAATCATTAAGGCTGGGAAAGACCACAAAGACTCCAAGTCCAACCCCAACCCATCCTACCATTCCCACTGACCGTGTCCCTCAATGCCATATCTCAAGAGGTGGCGACTCTACCACCTCCTTGGGCAGCCTGTACCAACACATTTCCACTTCTTCAGAGGATAAATTGTTCCTAATATCCAACCCGAACCTCTTCTATCTCAAGTTAAGGTCATCCTCTCTTGTCCTGTCATTGCTATCTGGGAGCAGAGGCCAACCCCCCTCACCACAACCTTCTTTCAGGCAGTTGTAGAGAGTGATAAGGTCTTCCCTGAGCCTCCTCTTCTCCAGACTAAACCATCCCAGTTCCCTCTCCCATAGCACTTGTGCTCCAGACCCCTCACAGCTCCATTGCTCTTGGACGCGCTTGAGGGCCTCAGTGTCTGCCAAGAGGGATGAGGCGTGCAGCCCATCCACCGCCTGCAGACAACAGAGGCAGATTCACTTAGGGATATTCAACTAGAATACAGAGAGGCAGTAGAGTTCACAGGGAGGGAAATTCTGACAGGATGTAACAAAAAACAAAACATCATTGACCAAGAGAGTTGGTAAGGACTGCAACAGTGCAGAAAGGCTGCTGAGTCTTCATCCTTGCACATTTTCAGAGTGGCCAAGGCCTTGTGCAACCTGATGTAGCTTTGAAGTCATCCCTGCCACGCAGGGAGGAGAGACTAAATGATTATTTACAGAGGTTGCTTCCTAAAGACATTTTTCTTCGATTCTGTGACTCCAAGTTCTTCCACCCTGCCAAATCCTATTGTTGCCATGAAAAAAATGCCTGAAAAATACCGTATCCTACAGCAATATAAACAAGTTAACATGGTACCAAGCTAGAAAAAGTAACAGGATTCCAAACAATGGCTGCCTGAAACTGTGAGTGCCTCTGGAAAAAAAGAGAAGCTGTCAATATACACAGGGAACATCTCAATAGCCTCCAGAAATCCACTGCCTCTGATGCAGCAATAACAAACATGAAAGCTTCTTTACTTTTCTTTAGATTATTCACATATAATCCTTATAATTCACTGATCTTGCAGATATTAAAGCCAGCTAATGATAACCCTTCATGCTCTTCTTCCATCAGAATCTTTAAAGTCTTATTTACAGACGGAAAGTGCCTCGCTTTGATTGCTGCCTATTTGAACCATTGGGCGAGCAGGCAAAAATCAAAAAAACGATTATTTCAGTGCCTGTGCAGCTCCCTACATCTGACACCTTTGAAAGACTAAGAAAGACACCACACAGAATTTATGCTTCCCTTCACTCAGCCAAACAATTAGCTCTCTCGGCTCCTTAAGGATAAATGCCAAAAACCTTCATTTCAAAGACTGCCTCTATGGATCATCTATGCAACAAAATGTGCGTGTATTGGTAGCATACTACCAACTAACCCTGGGACAACAGGAAAAAAAAAAAAATCAACTTTCAACAGGAATTAAGAGCTGGCAGAGCAGACCTGGGCTCTGCTATATGTACTATAGGTGCTATACGTGCTCTGCTATATGAATTATGTATGCTCTGCTACATGTACCACTGGTGCTCCATGTGCTCTGCTATATGTGCTCTGCTTTATGAGCTCTTTGTGCTGTCTACATTTGCTACAGTGCTCTGTATGCTCTGCTAGATATGCTCTTCTGTATGAGCTATAGGTGCGGTACATGCTTTGCTATGTGAGCTCTGCTGTATGCAACTGATCAGACACAGCATCAGAACCAAAGGATCCAGACCTGATAGATCATTATTATGAATATGAACATGGAGAGGACTTTGACTCCTTGCTTCACTCAGTTCCTAGCTCAGCTTCCTCAGTTCTAAGGCACACTCAAGTAAGTAAATATGATGTACTCACTGAACGTCTGTTAAGAGTGAAGGGACCGTGCTCTTCAAATTAAGATTTTCACTAAGAAAGAATCCATAGTTTCATTAAACATGTAATGTTTAGCTCACCCCAGAGTTAGAAACAGTCCTTTACAGTTCTAAAAGGAACAGAAAGCAAGTAACTCTAACCTTAGCCCTGAACCAAATGCAACACAACACAGCCCTAACCCTAACCCAAATGCAATACAATGCAGTGGAATGCAATGAAATAAAATGCAGCCTTCATACAAACCAAAGTGCAATACAATGGAATGCAGTGCAACACAATGGAATGAAATGCAATGCAGTTGGTTCTTTTTTTAGTTAAACTCACTGTTGTTTTTTTTCCCCCACTCAAACCAATTATAACAATTATTACAGCTTGAGATTGGCACCACTGGCAAAAGACGGTTTTCTGTGCTCTCCAAACTACTTGAGCAGTGATTATTCGTTAACCCAGGGGCTCCAATAACAAGACAGTCCAGTGTTTGTGCCAAACAGCTGATTTCCGTGCAGCTGCATGATTTCACAGAAACATATTCACGGCTTGATGATGGAAAAGATAATAAACATATGGAATAAAATGGAAAGGGGTTGGAGAAGAGAAAGCATCAATGAAGACTCAAAAAATGCCAGCTGGGGAAAGTTGAGACTAAGAAGGTATGAATGTGAAAACTACAGGATCAAAGAGATAAAACTGATTTCAGCAGTTTTCTGCAGTGAAATTCCTCTACAGTGAAGAAAATGAAGGAAAGAGCCACAAATTCCAGGTAGCAGAAACACTTTCAAAGAACACCGGTGTATGCTAACAGCTCAGATCTCATTTTCAGAGACTTGTGATGGCCAGTCCAGATGATAAATCTCGGTGAAAGCATATATTATGTGCCAAAGTCACTTAGAAAAATCAGTTTTCAGCTGCCCTATTACTTCAGTTAATTCTCAGCTTCCAGAACGAAATCATCTTGTAATATACACCACAGTAAGAATAGGAATCATAGCTCAGATTGCGCTGGCAAAGAGAATGAGAGAATTATTTAAGTTAGACTTGGTGATCTATGTGGTCTTTCCAACCCCAACCCATCCCCACCATGTGCACTGACTATGTCCCCACACAGAATCATCGTATCGTTAAGGCTGGAAGGCACCAGTAAGATCCCCAAGTCCAACCTCAACCCATCCCACCATACCCATTGACCACCTCCCTCAGTGCCACGTCTCCATGGTTCTTGAACACCTCCAAGGATGGTGACCTGAGCAGCCCGTGCCAATATTCCATCACACTTTCTGAGAAGAAATTGTTCCTAATATCCAACCTGGTAGCCTGATCTGAGTACGATCAGTATACACACAATGAAAGAGCACACTAGACAAAACCAGTCACCTATATGCTCCATTCTTTTAGGTGTCTGACTAGCTGAAATCTACAGGAAGAAGGAACAAAACCTGAGCAGAGGGCTGTTCTTGGATACTTGCGCTCCCTGGGTCCCATAAAGTCTGCTGAAAGTACACTGAGCTCTGAACTGCCAAAGGGCCAGCAAGGACAATATTGAAGTTGTGGAGAAATTAACGGATAATGGAGGAAATGACAAAGTCTGCCCAATGCTGGGGCTCTCAAAGAAGTTGTTCTCTTGTGATCCAGGTGAGAAATCTGAACCACAGCTTTCACAGCAAAATCCAGCTGGGAAAAAAAGGAACATAACAGCATTCCAAACATTTGGACCCCAAGGAGGAGCCGACAATTACCCTGGGTTTTCTGGAATGGCAGAATGGAGCACACAAAATACTGCCTCTCTCTTGATGCCATGCAAGATACCCAGCTCCATTTATACCCACAACTCTCTGGGCTGCCTGCCTTCTGCTGCACCAACTTCCCACTTCTGTCAGCAGCTCCTCTTGCTGGAGGCACCTCTGCTTCCTAGAAATGCCAATGCAATGTGGTCCTTGGCAAAGGAGGCACCCATCTAAATGATGGATGTGCACCCTGGAGGGTTTATTCCTGTGCGCCGCACACATGAGGAACACAGTTTGAATACTACAAGTATTTCCTGAATTCTGCATAGGCTATGCCAGGAAATTAGAAGCAATGCTAATTTTTGTTTGCATCAGCGAGACAGCCTAAGCAAGGCAGCATAAAATAAAATGGAACAGACACCAAGCTCCCCCTGAAAAAGCTTTGAGATGCGTTCTAATTAAACTGCTGCTGCTGCAGCCCTTGAAATCTCTCTTAAAGTTTGACTTCTATTAAAGATCCCAGTTCTCAGAGCCAGCTGTTCCAAACAGGCTACAGTAATGCAGAAACTCAGGATATTTTCCCATAGCCCATCTTTGAGACAGTCTTTTATCACTGTCTTTTATTTACAACGCAGGATTTCTTCCTGTTCTTCCCAAGCCACAGCACTGGAATCCCACCTGGTCCAACATAACCTTAGAGAAACAAGGCATGGGGACCCTGGCATTAAGCTGTATGGGGGGCAAGTTGCAGTTAGTGCGTGTTATTTGGATTAAAACCTGGTAACACTGCAAGAAGACTCCTGCTGCCTGGCTCCCAGACTAAATACATGCTATATACACCACAAATCTTCTCACCATGTATCCCCTAATCCTTTTTTTAAAACAACCTAACAGTAGATTACAGAGCGACTGTAGGACTTGCTGTTGTGTTCTAATAATTCCCAGCCAGGACAGAGACAGGGGACATCACAAGAAATACCACTGTTCAAATATCACAATGCCAGTTTTGCATATTAAACTTCTAATTAGTTAAGAAGACAAAGTTATGAATCACTTGCTATTATCATCACTTGCTTCTCTGGTTTCATTTAAATCTTTTAAAACTTTACAGGTTTGAAAACAAACACCACTTTCTCTTTCTCCCATACTTTGGGTTGGGAAGATCAGCAATACGCTCTATGGCTTTACGGTAGAAAAATATGACCAATCAAAGCAATACTGATGGAATCCATCAACTGCTGCACACAGGGCAGTTCTGCTGACTTCAACCACAGAAGACACTGGAATACAGTATGCATTAATTTTCTTTTGTGGGTGGACGAAGTGCTGTCATGCAACGTGTATTTTCATATCAAACGTATACGCATTGTGGCACACCAACATTGCTATCTTTCATGGTTATCAGCTGCTTTCTTCTCTTAACTGCATTTTTCCTCCCTTTATCCAACCCATCAAACTTAGAAGTAAATGAGAAGTTCCCCACCTATATCAAAAGGTTCTGGAAGCAGATCCTAAATAAACACTAGATATACCGTCATTCATCTGTTAAATCATACTATTGATTTAGTATACACAAACGTTCCCTTCTCCTTGCTTGCTCTGGCTGGATCAGGTCAGATCAGATTACTCATGATGATAAGGTGGCAGTGTCAGGAGAAGGCAAAGAGAGAGAAAGGATTAGCTGAGCGTTTTGACTGGAAAGTGGATCATATTTTACCTTCTGTCAGTTCTAATGTCTGACAACTCAGACTGGCACCACATTCCATTCTAACTGGGGATGAAGGTAGAAGGTTGTGCTCAAAAACCCTCTTCTACCAGCTAGGCCATCAGATAAGGAACACAGTAGGATCTCTTGAAGTTTTCTCAGATGCAAAGCATCAATGAAAGGCTTCATCCATCTGCACCCCAAGTTTACTTTCTGGTCTTTCCGCTTACAGCCAACACCAGGCATGGAGGTGAGGGGGTCTGTCCACACTCCATGGTGTCAGCATCCAACCCAGAGATGTGATGCAAATGAATGTAAATAGACGTGCCTGCTTTGAGCTCCTCTCCCAGTTCCTAGACTCTTTGTCTGCTATTGATTTGCAGTTCGTACAGCAACAGAAATCTCAGTCTGAGTTTTTCACAATTAAATTTAGTAATTCCGATCTGCTTCAGGCCAGTTGGCAGCACAATAACACATCCATCAGCACTACCTAAACAAGGTAAGAGCGAGAGAACAAAAGTTCCAGCAGCGACTTATTTTGAAGCTCCTTTAAAAGACAAGATTAGGGCAGGTAGAGTGATTCTGAGCAAAGAGTCTCTGAGAGCACTTTTTAAATAGGTATTCAGATTTGCTGCGTCCTGATTTGAAAGTAGCCCTGTAGACAGACGTGCAAAATGCATGATGGAAAGTGGTAGGGGAGAGCAAGCACAAAGTGACTCAGGCAAATGCTGCTTTCCCTGTGGAAGTCAAGCGGAACAGTCTGGGCTAAGAATGCTGTTTTCTCCCTATTTATAATAAAAGAATACAACGTGGTGTTGGAAAGCCATGCTCTGCCTTGCATACTGCAGCCCTGTAATTGGCTTATGGACCTAGCACTTTCTTTTTTTTCCCCTATGAGGAAGGCAAAACATAATGTTCTCTTGCAGAATGTGCAGCAGCACAAAGGATTTACTACAGGGAATGCTATTATGCTTTTCTGCTTTAGCTGCAATAGCAGCAAGCAGTGCAGCCACCTGTAAGGATCTGGGTCTGCCTCCCCACAAATCTGAGTTTTGCTGGCATCAGCAGCCCATCACACAATCACTCAGTAACACTGGGAGTCCATCCTTACACGTCCATTTGCATGAGTGATGCTCGGTTGAACACCAAACCTAAACAAGTGACCAAAATCATTACTGTTATGTTCTTCAAGCCCCACTTCCTCTCACTGCTGTGACCCACAGGTGTGCCTGATCACTTCCTATCAGAGACAGTGAACTCACGGGATCCTTTTCAAGCGCATCTGCTGCTCTCAAAATGAGTGACTTGCTTTTGCCTCTCATATACTACACAAAACACACATGTAGATGCACGCAGCCTTTTCTCCCAGAGAGGGAGATATATGGTCAGCTGCAATGATTGACTCTATATTGTTGTCAGGACTTTAAACCATTCCTTAAAGCCACTGTGGCCCCCTTCAAGCAGTGCAGAAACACAGCACTTTCAGCACTAAAAGTGCATTAAAAATGCAACATTTGAAGCCTGCCTAATAGATTGATATTTCCCGTGAGCTGTCAAGTTGAAATTAGCTATTGAAAATTCACTTGTCCAGAGGCATGTTAAATCTACCTGAAACTGGGCTCTGCTTGTTTGCTGGCTTGTTTGTATGTTTAAAAAGATGGTTAGATTTTGAACTACTCATGATTTAAATGATTCAGAGATTTGTGTTCTTTTTTTTTTTTTTTTACAGCGTTTTAAGACCAACTTCTTTTTCAAACAGCAGCAGACACTCACTTGATCCTGTTTGCCCTCTCCAAAATGCCACGGCTGCCTTGATGCCTGTAGAAACCCCTAGATGAAGCGCACAGAGCAACCACTCTTTATGTGGTTTATAACTTGAGGCCGCGTGTTTTCAACTCCCCCAGCTCTGCTCTGTCTCCACAAACTTTTCCCTTAGCTGGGATGGGGCCTATATTACAGAAGGGAGATATAGATCTGTAGGCAATCACAAGGTTGGTTAAAAGTTGTATCAACCTCTGAAAGTGCAAAGTCCTCTCCACTGATGGAGGTGTTTTGGGGAGCCTACAGGTGGGAGCCCAGAACACCACTCAGCATCCCAGGAGGCCATCAATCTCAGCAGACTGATGGTTGTCACCATTTTTTGGGTCCAGTTCCCCCATAAAAAGAGAAAGAACCCAACAGCCTTGAAATCTGGTGGTGCCGGACACCTTGTAGCTTTCTGATTGCAAACAAAAGCCAAACAAAATTTAATTCAGAGGAAAATCTGAACTGTGTTTGCCAGTCTACGTGAATTCTCCTATGACGGAGATTCTATAGATAGCTTTCTATTTCATTTCATGGTATTTCTTCCACTGTGATGTTACAACCAGAAACCACAGTGGGAACAATTTGGGACTGAATAGAAAATGATAGTGTCTAGACAGCAACTGTGCCTGAAGTATTTTCGAGGAATGTAAAACAAAGAGAATTCCCATCAGCTTTGGGCTGCTAATAGCTAGAAGTTAATAATGACAATGTTAATTTTGATTTAAGCAGATTCAAGGCAGGTATTTTAAAAACCAACAAGCTCAACGACCTGGAATAGGCATTCTAATGTTCAAAGCTGGACAATTATTCATCATTTATATTATTCAATTAGTACTGACGTTTCTAATGAGTAATGTACTTTAAGTTTCTATCTGGTATTCAAACGCATCATTCAGTTGTATTCTAAAGAAGTAAACAGAGCTGCAAAAGGTTTTTTGATGCACATTTAAAAGAAGGAGAGGGAAATCAGTCACTGGATTCCCTTCTGAATTTCAGAAAAATCATTCCCTTGGAACAAAAGCCTATTTTTGCAAACACTGAGGTTTTAATGTCTTCTCAATCTTCTTTTCAGAGGCACCAAGCAACACCTTCCTGGTATCTCTGTGGTGCCAGAAGGTTAGTAAGGTTTGGATGCTCACAACATCTTCGCGCAAATATTTACACATCAAATTACCCAGACTAAAACTCATTGTTTCAGACTGCCAAAGCCATTCCCACAAAACCTCTCTTCTTGTACCAGAGCAGGCTGCTCTGACTCACTAAAAGCACCTCGAAGAAACAGGTCAAAATACTTGCATGAAATTTCAAGGCACTTGGTTCTACTGAGGTCAAATAAAGCTAAATTGTAGTATTCATTGTTTCACAGAAAAAAAAAATAAATCACATGCTTTGATTTGTTAAACAACCTTGGAATTTGAAATTTAAGGATGCCCATGTTCTTAATGTCAACCATGTCACGGATCCCACTGGGGCCATGGACGTATCAGAATCTGTTCTTTTATGCCCACAACAAAAGGTACATCTATAAAAGTCTGGTATAGAGCTCATCTAGCTTAGCAGCTCAGTTCTAACAACCATCACTCCCACTGGCTTCTTGACTTCATCATGAGTAAGCAAGAAAAATGAGAAGAAAACCTCTTCGCACTCGTAAGGATGCTTAAAATCAAAACAGCCCAACCTGAAAGCCACAGAAACCTTCCCATTAGCGGAGCAGCCTGCAGCCTCAGCCAAATGCCACAATTCCAAGGGAACAACAGAAGCGGGCTTTCGGGTCTCTAACCCAAGCAGTTCCCTTTCCATAATAACGCCATTACATTCTATTGGTGGTGTCTCTGCACGACTGCCCCGATAATGAAGTCCATAAAGGATGCAGTCTGCCTTCTGCAGAGAGACTGGAGCAGCCACTGCCTGGCAGGGAGGGAAATCAATGACTGCGATGCAAGCACCCTGTTGGCTACGGTGCAAGTTATCAATTTTCTTCCCAGCTAGACAGCAGCTGCTTCACTCACTCCATTTGTTGTGTGCTTTTTTCCCAACTTTTTTTTTTTTTAAAGAAAGAAAACATAACACACGCAAAAACCCCACAAACAATGGCAGCAAAAAGAACAAACAAGGGTCATCCTTCATACAGCAGCTGGCCATGACATCATAAACCAGGCTAGAAACATTTTTATGAAAGAATTTATGTGTCAAGCTGAAGATCCAGAGACCCTTCCAATAAGATCTCCATTTTTACCCAGTAGAACTTCCAGCCTTGAACGCCAAGGCATGTGGTCAACTCTATGCATGGACCTTTGATGAGACCCTCAGCTGCTGTAGGGCACTGAAGGCCCTCCCACTGGGCAGTGTGTGTTCCGCTGTCTTCAACTAAATATATTCCGTTTACCGTTGGTAAAAGGAGTCATTTATTCAGTGCCTGATTTTCCTACAAAGGGAAAAAAAATAACAATATTTGTAACTGGGCAATGAGCCCACTTAAGGGATGGGTGCCTTATTAAGAGTGTTTGCTCCAGTGCTCATCATGCATACATCCTGACTGTTTGTCAGGAAGAAGGGCAATGAGAGACATGGGCAGATCAAGATTTTGTCTGAGTTGTTCTAAGTATTCCAGCACAGTTTATGCATACATATATATTCCAGTATAGTGCAGTCCTTTCCAGAACAAGCATGGTTTTAGAATATGAGAATGTTATTTAACACGTTCTCCTTTATTAAAAAAAGGGAATAAAACTATATGAAGTGTCACTAGGATGAGAAAAAAATGATGAAATAAACACAAAGTTATCCATTAAAACCTCATAGACAACATCTACCTGGTTTTCCCACAATCACTTTGCAAACAAATCTACAGAGATAAGAATGCAATCCATGAATCCTGATGCCAAATTAAGTTTTAAACTTACTGCACATAATGGTAATCACCTGTGCGTGTGCATTTATCCTATGGTAAATGAGTTCTACATGGTAACTCTTTAGCACTGTGGTTGGCTTGCTTCTCTGACCACACGCTCTTCTCCATCCCAATGCATTCACAGATTTCAACTCTCTCATGGTTCTTGTATTAAGTAGGTTGTGCTTTTCAACTTTAGTTAGACTTTTAAATTAATAGGACTGCTTTCCCCTTCAATGGTGTACAATGGATAACGAGTACAGTCATCTCAAATCTATAAAATATGCTAGGACACTCAATAAGCTTGATACGGTGCATGCAAGCCCATAATTAGTAGGGCAAAAGTAGCAGGTATCTTGCATTTAATCACTGCCAGTATCAGCTCTGTGTATGTGCATCACTGAAGGATTAAGTGAAGAGGAAAAAAAGTAAGAAACTACTGAATATATTTACTTCAAGCAAACAGAACACTAGGTGCTCACAAAGACAACACAAGCTTAATGTAATATTTAATGTACAACCCAGGCTCCTATGGCAGCTTTACTGAATAAAGTTATTTCTTACCACCGAACAGGATTGCCTTTAGGGTGGTGGGGAGCCTGCCCCAACAGGTGAAGGATACTTCTGCAAGAAGTTTTGACTTTCAAATGGAAGCCTTTGGGATCGAGACAAATCCATCATTGTAATGCTGAGAACTAAGCTGCGGAAACCAAAGGAAATGAATCAACGCAGTGGTTCACCAGCCACGTGGAGAACGCTGCTCCTGGAACTAATAGATGCTATGTCATGCCTCTGGACTGCTTCCCAACCATTCCTACTCAGCTAGAAAAGGACAAGAGAAAATTCTATTTCATCCACCTCGCCTCTCTCCATTCCTGCCTCCTTTTACTTATTCCACAGAGTAACCCATAGCCTAAGCGTATCCAACGCTGCAAAGCATGAATTAACAGAACAGCAGGATGCTACTAATGATAAGGAGCAGCAGACAACAAAAATAAGGTCTGATCCTACTGCTCAAGATTTGCCCAGATTCAGTGCTTGTTCTGGCCATGCAGTCAAGGAGTGCTGCTTACTCTCAACCATACAGCAGTAATAATGATAGAACCATACAGCCCCTAATTAACAATCAGTGCATGGTTCCTTTCACCTGAAGGTTTCAGAGTATGGACCTTGGGATAAATCCCAGGGATTCACTGCACAAACCACTCCTTTTAGATTGCTAAACGCTGTCATAACCTGGCTAAACAACAGGGGAAAAAAAAATAAATCAAACCCATGAACCACTGACTTGTGTAGAACAGGTCTCACAGCTCAGGGCTGTTCTGAAAACACATGCAAGATTCAGAGTGTCCCCATTTCTTTCCGCTTTAACCCCAGGCTGAAGTCCAGCTGCGCTCAAGGAAACACTGAGTTATCTCAGTACTCTTCCAGTGCCTCACTTTTTCCCCCTCTAACACAGTCAAGGGGCTGTGCAGCTTTCAACATATTTTCCCAGCACAAAGCAATGAATAACACCATGTTCCCTGTCAAGCTGCAGCTCTCAATGTATAGCAGCACAATGCTGCAGCAGTGATTTTTTTCTGGCAGTGCTCTCGGTCATTCAGCCTGTCTTTCCAGTAAGGAACATTTTCCAGTTTTCTGAAATAAGCAGATCTGGTTTGGACTCTACTTTAAACAGAGAAAGAGGGAAATATCCCCAGATCTTCATTTCGGAGATCTTCAAGACTGTACTCAGAGAGCAAATGTCTGAAGCTATGATGGCCATGAATTAAATGGGCAAAAAACAGGCCGTGGAAGGGAGAAGGAAGCTGCAACTCATGCTTTTGATTGTACTTATGGAGGAGACCCTAAAAGAATCACAGAATCAGAATGGCCTGGGTTGGAAGGGACCTCAAGGATCATGAAGTTCCAACCCCCCTGCCAGGCAGGGCCACCAACCA
>PPHD01009197.1:0-20909 GCA_002909625.1 Bambusicola thoracicus
GCTATTTTTGTATTGCATACACTGCAATGGTATTTCAGTAATCAAACTATTATAGTTCGGACAGGAAAACAAACAAACAAACAAAAAAATTGGCCAGAAAACACAAACAAACAGGATGAGCTCACCAGAACCTCTCTGAGCTTTTTGATTAAAAATAATAAAATAAAATAAAAAAATAAAATAAAAATCCCCACTGTAGCAGGATGCTTTCCAATGAAAATCTTTCACTTTATCTGTATTTTGAAGCTAATAGAATAGAATACTATACAGCACTTGTCAAATACCTGTAATACTCAGTATAACATTCCCAAACTTTACAGCAGACTGTAAATGTCTTTAAAAGCTGATGTCAGGGGCTGTGCTTTAGAAAGTCTATCATTATCTCACTTTGTCAATATAAGCTATTCATCTAAATAACAAATGCTTTCCCGGAAAATAAACAAGACTCCATCCTTCCCTCCATGGTGCAGCTCTACATATTGCCACAGTCTTTTCTGATTCACACAAAAGTAACTTAAAAAAAGGTTACAACTCACAGTAGATGAAGGAAAGGAAAGCTTTGATCTCTGGAAAAGTGCACTGGGGTTTGAGAATGGAAAGTTGGTGAAAGAATTGCTGAAAGAATTGAAGCCTTTTTACCTTACAAATGAGTGTCTAATCCCCATGAAATATGAAGCCGAAACTAATTTGAAGATGGCAGTCTGGTGCATAAAGCTTGAAAGCTACAAACAAAATTTACTACCTGGCTAGCACTAGTAATAGTACAAGCTATACTAAAACTTTATGATATTCTTTTAAAGCTGAATAAAGTCATTTTACATTCTACTTATTTATTAGCTATTTGCATCAGTACAATGCTGAGTAGTTCAGTAGTTTGAAGGAGAATAGTGTAGGTGAATCAATAATTCACAGCTCCGAATGATAGAACTAATACAGCAACCTCCTAAAATGTCAGGATGCAGTGTGAAGCCTATTAGTGAAAGGTCCTCTTTTTCACAGATAAATTAAATAATTACTACTCAGAACAACACAGTCCCAGTCTAAACATTTATAAAAAATAAAGCATTCTTGAAAGGCTTTTCCATTGTTGTATCTCAGATAAACTAATGTTTCCAATACAGTAAATGTTTATATTTATTCGAGACAGCAAGGGGAGCTGGGAATCATGATGTCCCAAAATGATGTTTCTTGTTTCTGTTGTCATACAGAAGCCAAGAGTAGTTCCTGGTCGTGAATTCCACGTATCCACATGCATTATGAACTAGGGCTCAGCAGACTGCCCTGGTCTCAGACTTCCTGCTCACCTGTGCCAAGGCATGACACAGCAAAATGCCCCAATTCATACACTAGATGCATTTTTAAAGAGCTCACTTAATTTTGAAACAGTTACAAAACAGAACATTAATATTCATTTTGGGAATATTTATATAAATATTTATTATAGGTAGAGAAGCTTGGAGTCAGAATTTAGATTTTTGCAGATGAAAGAAAGCTAGCAGTTGGCTCCGACATGAAAACAATAATAATGGTCATAAGTAGTGCTTATATAGACATAAACAACAGCAAACATAGCAATAGATGAAACACTGATAAGGCACTTAATGAAGATATTTCCATTTACAGTCAGTACAGTTCTGCAGTGTTCATACTACCAGTCATAGACTTGGATGAGGATAAAGCCCTCCCCAGTTCAGGAGAAGATGCTTAAATTTCCCACAAGTAAGTTTAAATTGCAAATAGAATGTAGCATGGAACAACTTCAGAGGGGTCAGATTCCATAGTATCTTCATGTTGATGAAGCCATATGTGACATTTATTGTTGCTTTGAGACACCAAAGCAGTGTTGTACAGATAACATGCCCTAGTATCCCTGCCCTGCTGCACAGCCAGTGTTTCTTCTTGTACTTTTTCACAACTTGCATCTAATCATTACTGTTCTTTTTTCTGTGCAGCTTACATATACCTTCAGATGACAGCTGTTTCTAAGACGTTGATCCCCTTCCGATATACGATTATTCCACATTAAATTTGACAGAATGCGGTTCCTGTGCTTCTTTAGCATATTATTGCTAGTTTTTGGTCCTGACATTTTTTTTTTTTTAGCTTTTCAGTTTAGAATCTGTTATCTCACATTGATTGGTTTGCTTTCCTTTTTGTTTCTGTTCCTACACAAATGCAGCAACACTATCTTTCTGGAAAGGCTTTATCTTTTTTCTTAAACTCTATGATAACCAATATAAAACATCAGAAGATATGGTGTGGAATTCTGCAGATACACAGCATAAGTCAGTGTCAGGGGCACTTCCTAATAGCTGCTTAAGCAGTAGGAAGGACAAAAATTATGTAGGGAGAATATGATACTTGATGTTACTTGAAGCAGAGCAATAGTTCTTAAAATTGCTATCCATTAGCTCCCTGCAAAGACTAAATCATCATTTAATTGATTTCTCATAAAGTACTCCAAGTAAATGGAAAATAAACAAGCATCAGCTGAAAACAAAATTATTATATAATTTTAAATACAGTTTTTTATTGACTGCATCATTTTCAGTATCGTTTTAATTTTTGTTCACAAACCACTCTGTAAGTCCATCAGGAGATGTTTGGAGATTATGGACACCGGTGTTCCTGTAGAAAATATACATCACATATTATTCAAACTTATTTTCTACTTTTAATTTTTTTTTTTTGAGTATTTATTTAAATTAGTGAATTATACTTCAGCTCATAATCATAGAATCATAGAGTCCTTAGAGTTGGAAGCAACATTTAAAGGTCATCTAGTCCAACTCCCCTGCAATGCACAGGGACACCACAGCTAGATTAGGTTGCCCAGGGCCTGATCCTGTCCCACCTTGAAAGTCTCCAGGGATGGGACATCAACCACAACGCTAGGCAACCTGTTCCAGTGCCTCACCACCCTCACTGTAAAAAACATTTTCCTTATATGTAACCTAATTCTGCCCTCCCTAAGCGTGAAACCATTTCCCCCTGTTCTACCACCACAGACCCTGCTAAAGAGTATGCCCACTTCTTTCCTGTAGCCCTCCTTTAGATACTGAAAGGCTGCTCTCAGGTCACCTTGCAGCCTTCCCTTCTCCAGGCTGAACAGCCCCAGCTCTCTCAGCCTGTTTTCATAGGAGAGGTGTTCCATTCCATGGATCATTTTCATGGCTCTCCTCTGGATGCACTCCAACCACTCTATGTCTTTCTTGTACTGAGGACTCTACATAATTATCTATTATCAGTTGTCTCATAGCTAAATTTAACAATTCAGTACTAATTAAAATTAACTTTTTGTACTGCTACAGAAGAGTTAAGGGTTCATCCCATCCTAATACAATTGTTAAAGCATATTGCCAGCAACGTTTCTGACCTACCTCTCTCCCTTCCAGTTTTGAGTATCCTATCTAGAATGGGCCTTGGGACTGGGAATTATTTGTTAAAATACTAATTATTGTAAGCCAACATTCTCTCAGTAGGATGCTCAGAAATTGTGTGAATTCATATGAGCATATAGCTTCATGGTCATGTTTAACTAATATCAATTTTTTTTATTTTTTTTATTTTTATTTTTTTGTGGCTACTTTCACTAAGGTGTGAAAGTATCGCTATAACTATAAACATTAGCTGGAAAAGAGATAGATAAGACATCACTGATAGCTCTAATAGAGTTGTTCTTAAGAGTGGGAGCTTATGACATTAGTACCTGTCCCTTCTGGCTCAGTCGTCTTGGTGCTGTTTTCTTGACTAAAGAAAGACCTGAAAGATGATAGTTGGAAATCTAAGTAGAAACACTATTAAATGAATACACAAAATGTATGATATCTGCATATTTCCAGGCTTTCACAGAGTCATAGAATAGAATCATAGAATAATTTAGGTTGGAAAGGACCTACAGGATCATCGTTTCCATCAGCCTGACCTACTGAATCCCATCATTAAACTATGTCCCCTAGTGCCATGTCCACATTTCTCTTACGTACCTCCATGTTTTTAAGATCTGATCACTTCCCTGGGCAACCTGTTCCAATGCTTGACTAGCCTCTCCATTAGGAAATTCTTTCTAATATCTGATAGAAGACAATAATTCTTAGTAATTTAATGGTTATGATGATGTAAAAGAAATAAAAATGACTTCCCAAAGCTTGAGTCTCATCATCTAAGCCTCCCTTATATTTTTTTTTTATTTGTCCATTGTACATATATTTTAGATCTGTGCTGTTAAAAGTTTTCTTCCGTCTTTTTACCAGATCTATTTAAAGAGGCTGTATACGAAGAAGAATTCCAATTTCTAAACACAATTTCTTCCAATTCATAAACAGAAACTATAATTAACTTTGGTATTGCCTTGGGGGAAGAGCTTGGCAAAATGCTAATAATCTGCTTTTTTTTTTCTGAACACTGACTATATATATGTGCCTTTTGCTCTAGAAGACTCTGACAAGTATGAAAACATCACAATAATAATAATAATAATAAAAAAATCCAGCTTAGTTTTCTGCTTGCTGTGGTACATCCCAAAATCAGTTGTGATGCAGAATCTTTTGTGGCATACAAAGTTAAGGAATATATGGATTTGGACAGAAAATTCTTACACATAGTTATTCTGTGATTCACAAATTATAACTTTCAATATGGTTTTAATGTCATTGGATATATGGCATTATTCAGGCCACAATACATATAAAGACCTAGCAAATATCTTGTTTAGAAAGTTAATCCAACTTTTCCTTTCATTGTAAGTAAAAGAGAGCAATCTCTATAATGTAACATTATCCACCAGTGGCACAAATTATAATGAAAAACAGGAAACCTGGGGAACTTGAGGGAACTTAAGACAGAGTTGCAGCTGCAAGTGTTTCTGTTATTTGTTTGATTGTTTGTTTTAACTAACTAATTAATTAATTAAAGTTTACATTACAGTAAAGCTAAAGAAAAGCAAGTTTGTTTGTCCTGGAGTTCAAGCATTCAAGTAACAATGGCACACACTAATATATTTATATTACCTTAACAACTCAGAAGAACAATTCGTATTTCAGACTAAACCAATTAAATTGGTATCCACGTTTAGTTTGTACATAATTCTTTAAGGCTTTGGCAATTTTCTGAAAATATGAGACTTTCTAGACAGTAGTATAGACTGTTCCTTCAAAAACTGCAAATGGAAGATAGTTCTTTCATCCTTGAAATGAAATAATATAGAGCAGGAATATTTTCTTCTTTGGCAAAGCCAATATTAATTAAAGTATTCACCTTCTTCGTAGTTAAGTGTAAAAGATTTGTAGCAATAGAGATAGCACAACTGTAAACAATCTTAAAGCAGAAAATTAATTACTTCTGATCAAAATTTTGACTCCAATGTGGGGTGTGTGTTTGTTGCATTAAACCATAACAGGCAACCCTTAGAACCGGTCTCATATGGAACCACAGAGAACAGCTGTTGCTTTTGTCTTTAGAACTACACCCAAATCTTTAGTATGATCTCTCATTTATCAGACTGAGACCATGCTGACCTAGACTAGTAGCCAGCTTTAAAAACTCTTTGATTCAGAAGTAGATGTGTTTGAAATTTAATGATGTCACTCTTTTTTTCTTTTTTTCCCAGTGAAATCAGCAGCAAACCGATAGCTGGAAGTGAAGTGAACTTGTGTGCTCAGACATCACATGTCATCCACTTAGTGTACAGTGTGAACAGCATTCCGATTTAAAGAACAATAAACTGCAAACACTATGTTTTAATATAATAATTGGTGATTTGTCTTATAAATATTTGGATTATGAACCTGCCTACTCTTAAAATATATCATATTAGCTATCCAGTCAAGAAATCTCTTATTTGTATGTATGAGCATTCTAATATTATTCTATTATAGAAGTGCAAACCAAAGCTTTCTCCAGCTCTCATTTTAACTACAGGAAAAATGTGGGGACTCTGTATAAATCTAGCCTGCACAACTTACAAACCTGATACATAACTTGTGCCACAGGTGTACTTGTGAAAGTCTTTCACATAGTGCTGAGTGAATATCCAGTGGGAAGCACTATCTTTGAACTCACCCTGAGCCACTCCTATAGAGTACTGTATAATATTCAGTGTTAGATTGAAGAAAAACCTACTCTAAACTGCATCCATCATTGGTGTTCATAAACTACAGCATAGTCTGGTCATGACTTGTGCTTTAATAAATCATGACATTAACTGCCCACTCACTGGCTTTCATAAGTGCTACCCCTGTTAACAGTGAGGCACATGCGTGATTTCATTGAAGCTTATGATTTGCTTTATTACATCAAAGAGATACAAGGAAAGGGTCTTGTTTTCATATAGGCTCTATTCACAAGTAAGGCACGACAAAATAACTTTCTTATATCAAGCAATAAACTTTCAGAATTTCCTGAATCAGAAAGGCACTATGTTTTTCCTCATTAACTATGGACATCAGTGCCTCGTACAATGGCTCAGTTAGAAATACCCGGCAACAAAAATGTTTTCTCATCTTAACAAGTAGAGGTTTTGGTTGATAGGTACAATCAAAGCTACAATTTTTCTAACTGTCATTGAGTTATGCAAATTCAAGAAATAAAGCCAGTACCTTCAGATCACCTTATTACCTCTAATAAGTCAACGTAGTCTCTACCTCCCCTGGAGGTTATGAAATGGGGAAAAAATGTTTACAGCAGTGGATATAGGCCATAAGCATTTCAGAAGTTTTTCTGATCTCAACTTTTCCAGCACTTACATTTACAGTACTGTGAATAATTTACTCAAAATTTGTGTTTTTATTAATAGCACAATGTGAGATTCACATTAACAAATTGAAATATCTACTGGTGTACGCTAAAGAAAGGAAACCTATTCTTGTAGTTTAATGACTTCAGCCGTATTATTTTGAGTCACATTCAAGCAGATAATAGAATAACTTCAAGCTTCTTATAGTTTTTCATAAATTACACATAATTTGGTCTAATTGTAATAATCATATTTTTTCTTACCTTTGCAGGAGCAGGAAATAATTTACTGAATAAAAATAAATATAACTTTCAGAAAAGGAAATATTTTTTCTCCAGAGAAAATTATATAATTTTGTACTTCCAGTAAAACAGCCTAGTACACAAGAAAACGAATTTAACAGCACATTTTTTAAAATTCTAAAGGGATATCGTCTTCAGGAGGTTTTCATTCTGGAAAAGAACTATATTTCTGGCTGGATATAAATTCTTCTTGCAGAGTAATAATATCTGATTCCTTATTTCCTATTTCAGCATCTAGAATCAATTTTACCTTCAAACACTGTTTTTAAGCAGACATTACCATATCTTAATGAACATCTCACTGAACCACAACAACAAAAAATATGTTGGCAATATTCAGTAACATTTTTTTTCTATTTGAAAATACATAAAGCTTTTGTTGTTGTTGTTGTTGTTGTTTTCCATATTTTCTATAGAGATTAAAATGTTCCATTAACTATATATTAAGGAAAAGTTTCAGCCTTAGCAATAAGTGCAAGTAGTTAGTCGGATAAAGCCACTCTCTTGTTTCAAATTCAGAATTTTACAAAGGTACAATGGTACCTTATTGTTCGAACACAGGCTCAATCTCTCCTTCTCCCATTTTGTATTAGATTTAATTGAATGCTTCCTGGAGTACAGGAAAAAATCCATTCTCTAGTAAATAAAAAACTGTTGTGAACACAAAACAGAAGCCTTGCTTGGCAATTTTCCCCAATTTTACTATGCAAAAATTACCACTGTTAAAAACTTAATAAAATGATGGAAATAATGAAAGTGGTGATTCTTTCAGAACAAGGTTTGTCTTGTATCCTGATTTTTCTTCTCTTCAAAAAATAAAAGTGAAACTGTTTGGGGACAGAGGAAAGAGAAAAAAGTACTACTTAAAAATACAGCTTTTTATTATTATTTCTTACATTTTTTATTTATTACATTTTTTATTTATTACATATACATGGCTTTCACATATATGGTACATTGACTGCCCCTACAATAATGTGATTTTTTAAAGAATTTTTGCTTTTCTTGCTATCAAAGGAACCTCTACTTTTGAGTATTTCCAGAAATATAAATGGCTGAGAGACACTATTTGCTGAGGCTGCATACAATTTTTCTTACTCAGATGACAGTAATTGAGGAATAGCTGCACCTGGAATTGGCTGAGTCTGACAGATACAAGGAGAACAGAGCCATATTTAGGCAAAGAGACAAGAATTCTGTAGAATGTTAAATTATTAAGTCTTTTATTGTGGTTGTTTGAAGGGTCACAGGGATAAATTGTAGATGTTTTTTGCTTTGACTGCAGCTGTTAGCTGCTTCTTTTCTCTGTCACAGGAGTGAAAGAAGTTTACATGTACTGTGTAAAAACTGAATATATCTAACACTAAGTAAAATTACAGAACTTGTTCACTTACTCTGATGTCTTTTACAATTTCAGGAAATAATTTAAAAACGACAGCATCAGCAATAAAGAAATATTAAAGTGCAATTTAAGAAAAAAATCTTTTTTAGTTTGAGTGAAATAAGCTAATTAAGTGAATTAGTTGAATATTTTTATCCTGCCTTAAACAGCTGTTTTCCTGATATACTCAAAGGAGGATGGCTAGACAGATACCCTTGTGGAGAATTAATTCCTTTATAGTACTCAAAGTTTGGGCTAATAACGCTATGCAGTGGTGTGAGCTATTCACATTGGATATTATTTTATTCAGTATATGTATAGAATAGACTTCTTAGCTATGCATTGCATAGAGTATATATTCTCCTATGTAAAAATATTGATACTCAAAAACTAAGTAGTGCTACATAGAAATACTGGTACATAAACTTTTTGATAAATCCATTAACCACTTTACCTAATACAATGGTTGTTTCTTGTTCCTCAGAAGGAAAGTCAGAAGGCATACTAAACATGATTTTCTTCATTGCTCTTAACTTGGTCTTGTACACGTTGAAGGTGAGAAAGTAAAGGAAATCAAATTAAACTTGATGTAGCACTTAATGATACTTTTTTGTAACTATGGTAGTCTCAGAGACTACATAAGATACATAAGATAGTGTCTTCAGAAGGATATAATATTAAAATAGCACCCTGAGAAGGACAAGTATCTTCTCATGCAGCCAGTTCTAGAAAGAAATGTAGACCTACATCCTAAGAATACAGAGTCAGAAAAAATGAAAAATAAAGCTATGACAGGGTACTTGCTTTAACAGGGGAGGGTGGACTAGATGATATCCACCTCTTGTGATTCTATGATTTTTATTCTTGTTCAAAACAATTAAATGGATCTTCAGGTCTGAAACTAAAGCACAGGTTATCAAAACTAAAGGCTAGTTGGAAACAATTTCCAGGATACAGTCAGTTATTTTGAACCTTAATACACAGTACCATATGTATGTACTGCAAAACAGACATTGCTTTAATTTCCCTCCTCTGCTTAGTGAACTGAAATGTCATGGCTTCTCTCTCAGTATATCTTGTGGTTAGTTTGGCAGTTAAACTCTGAACAAATAACAGATGTTAATGCAGTATGTAATGAGAGTGTAGATTGACTGGGAAGAGGAAAGCCTGCGTTTTCATACATCTTATTTCTTTTCTTCTCTGAAGTACTTCTGAAAACTACTGCACTTCTGCAGAGATAAAGAGGTGAGTAAGTGTCTAAATGCAGCTTTTGAGCAATGAATGGTTTGGACTTTGGACTGAGCATCTTCTTGCCCAGCTATTAGCTTAAGCTGTTGACAGATGCTTAAGTCAAAAGTGCAGTTTCCTTAGGCTCTATAATCTTTTTATAGGAGAAAATCCATTTCTGCCTCCCTAATCGAACTTACTCTGGAGGTGTACAGTTCCCTCCAAGGATGTGAGTGAAGTAAAAGGAGCAATGTACATTTTTGAAAGATTATAAAAAATAAAAAAAATAAAAAATCAGAAAATCATGCAGGAATTTTAGGGACAAGAGCACATCTATTCACTGGAGAAAGAAAAGATTATTTTGATAGAAAGCAGAGCTGACTTTAGGAGAATAATAACAGGAAACAGCAGAACATACTCCAGAAAAGAAAATAAAGAAATAAAAAAATAATGGTCAGATTTTGGTATCTACATTTTAAGTAATCGTTTCCAAATAATCCATTCACACAAATTAGAAGGACATTGTCATGTAAATATGTAAATATTCATAAGGTATTTGCCCTACCTGAACATGCATTTGCTAACACATTTATGGATTCAGTAAAGCAAGTAAACGGGAAGGCATTTAAGTATTTTGCTACTCAGTTTTTAAAGAACCTTTCCAGTTTTGAACTGAATAGAGAGAATAAAGGTTAGAACACAAAGATGGGAAAAAAAAAAAAAATGTACATGTACATTCTCTTTATTTCCCTTAAAGTCAGATACAGTACACTAAGAGGCTCTCTGTTGCTTGTTTTGTCAAATGCCAGGAAAAAAACCCAAACTTTTTAGGGTACATGAGAAAAAGGAATGAGTCAATGAACAAGGAATGACTACTGAGACAAACAGAAAAAGTAAAGACCAGTTCAAATTTAACATTATGACGAAAAGCAGATGACCAACATTACACCTGGAATAAGAAAAATAATCATAGAATCATAGAATCACAAGGTTGGAAAGGACCTGCAAGATCATCTAGTTCAGCCATCCTCCCATTACCATTGCTACCACAAGCCACTAAACCGTATCTCATAACTCCTCATCCAGACACCTCTTGAACGCTGCCAGAGATAGTGACTCCACCTGGGCAGGCCATTCCAGTGCCTGACCACTGTCTGAGAGAAAAAGTTTTTCCTTATGTCTAATCTAAACCTCCTCTGGTACAACTTGTGGCCATTTCCTCGGGTCCTGTTTGTTGCCTGGGAGAAGAGGGCAAAACCTTCCTGATCATAGCCTTCCTTTCAGGAAGCTGTAGAGTGCAATGAGGTCTCCCTTGAGCCTCCTCTTCTCCAGACTAAACAATCCCAGATCCCTCAGCCGCTCCTCGTAAGACTTGTGCTCCAGACCCCTCAGCACTTCTGTTGGTAGGCATATAAAAATGCAAAGTACTTTCCTGAGGAGTGGAGGTAAAGAATACACACTTGAAATGGAGATTAGCTATATAACACAGCTAAATTTGGGATATATGAGCAGCTGTTTAAAGAAAAGTAAGTTCTACCGCAGGATTTATAAGGTGTCTATATATAAATGCATGATATTCAGCAAAAGCCTATATGTCACTCACAGAAAGAAAAAAAAGTAAAAATCTGGGCTTAAATGAAATCTACATTGATGACTAAACCTGGGATATTTGCATCAAAGAATAAGAAGAAATCATATTTTTGAAGAAGTACAAGACAAAAAAGGATTTTTAGAAATTAACTGACAGCAGGTTTAAATCTTGTCACTCATCAACAAAAAAATCCATGTGGACTCTGGTTTTACCTGTCCTCTTGCATTTATGATACTTCAGTAATTAGCTCAATCTGTTGCTCTGCACTGTAGCTGTATATGTAACATAAATTCACTGCAGGGAGCAAATGTACTTCTATTTATTATTCAATAAATACTGTTTCATATCACCAGTAACAGTGCAGATGTTAATATCTGCCTTCAGTTTTAACAAATTATAGCTACTCGTTACTTGGTATTTACCAAAATTTAACGACATTTAGATTCAGCGATGTATTTTAATACTCCCTGTAACTAGTGTCAACATCTTATACATGAATAAATAGACATAGACATGTGGATTCCAAATTTGCTAACACACATAATTTATTCTAAACTATCAATTCTAAAATAACTTCCAAATAAAGAGACCCTTGGATCTGAGCTGGAGACAGCTATTGAAATCTGCTTATGAAATTAAGAGTGAATTGACTTTATAGATTGAAGTTAGAGCTTTGCTGGATAAACAGCCCTATGAATGCTATTCAAGAGGTCATTTTGGCAACTAGGCAGTGAAATGATGGAACTCAAATAAATAAATAAATAATTTAGATGTCCTGAGTGGTAATAATGGAAGTTTAACTATCCAAGCAAAGAGTGGAAAACATAAAGGACAGGAAATAAAACTGAGGGTATGTTTGCGGATGTGGCACACAATTGATTTTAAACTGAATATGTGCATCAGCTGAAAGGGAAGGAAATAATAATGTCTCTGGCATTAACAAATAGAGTGAAAGACATACACTTAAATAACCTTGTACCACAAATGGATAAAGGCAGAGCAATTTGAAGACAAGGTTTTTTGTTCCTAATGAGTTTGTTGTTTTTTTTTTAATTTTTTTATTTGGAAGTTTAAAAATTCATCACAATCTTAGACAAAAGAGAAAATTCATTATTTATGTGTGTAGATGTTGGGGAGTGGCAGAGACACAAAGAGGAGGGAGAAAGGAAACTGACAGTTCACCACAAATGCCTTTTGGCAAAAATAAATAAATAAATACAGTGTTTTTCTTTCTGAAAATCAAAGAATGGTTTGGGATGGAAGGGACCTTTAAGATCATCTATTTCCAACCCCTCTGCTATAGGCAGGGACAGCTCCCTCTAGACCAGGTTGCTCACAGCCCCATACAGCCTGGCCTTGAATTCCTCCAAGGAGGGGGCATCCACAATATCTCTGGGCAACCTGTTCCAGTGTCTCACCACTCTCACAGTAAAGAATTTCTTCCTAGCAATATCTAGTCTAAATCTACCCTTTTCCAATTTAAAGCCATTTCCTCTCATCCTGTCACTACCTGTCTTCACAAAAAGTCCCTCCCCAGCTTTCCTGTAGATCCCCTTCTCGTACTGAAAGGCCACTATAAGATTCTCCCAGAGCCTTCTCTTCTCCAGGATGAAGAGCTCCAGCTCTCTCAGCCTATCCCTGTAGAGGAGTTGCTTCAGTCCTCTGATCATCTTCATGACCCTCCTCTCAGCCTTCTCCAGCAACTCCATGTCCTTCTTGTACTGGGGCCCCAGAATTGCATGCAGTACTCCAGTCTCAGGAGAGACTGGGGTCTCGGGAGAGCAGAGGAGAGGGGCAGAATCACCTCCCTCACCCTGCTGGTCATGTTCCTCTTGATGCAACCCAAGATACAGTTGGCCTTCTGCACTGCATAGAACATTGCTGATTCATGTTGTGTCTTTCATCCACCAACACGCCCAAACCCTTCTCCTCAGGGCTGCAATGATTCCCAGTGTTCTGGGGAAACGGTGGCTCTGTGGGGACAAGTGCCCTTCTTTAAAAGGATGTGAATTCCCTTACTGGTTGCATGTTTTTTTGCAGAAGGCATATTCTTGTTCACTGAGTGTAGAGATTGACAAAGACCAACAAATATCACACACTGTAGGAGTTTTCAGTGAGCGATTTATTTGTTTGTTCACTGTCTGGTATGTGCAGTATATGCCCTGTTTTATTCTGCTAAGAGGGCAGACTGTGGAGAGGGAGGCAGCCGGTCACCAGAGGGTCAAATGAAAACTTAACTGAAGCAGGCAGGGATTGCTCTTTTTCTGACAGAGCTTAGAATTTCATAAGTGGCTTGAGGGACTTCTCAAGTTTGCACTGAGATGTGCAGGAAGAAGAAAAGAGCACAGTGAAAACTGCAAGGAAACTGCACAGGCAGCCACAGAGTGACCCTGGAGAAGGCCAGGGAACAGATGTGCATGAAAGTCTTAGTGAGGAACAAATGAGAAAGACTTCTCCTAGGGACCTAGGTGTGTACAGTGGGGATATTTCCTTACTCACCTTTTTTTAATATTGTGTCAAGCTGGAGATCTCATTTTTTCATATTCTAGAATTTGGTATTCCAGTTGTGTTACCATTGCTTAACAATAATGTGTAGGCAGATTCACCTCAGCACTGTTGTGAACCATCTCACAGCTCCTCATGACATTTTAGGGTAGGATTCTAACACATAGGCAGTGACATATTAGTCATTCTTAGCCATATTAGCGAGCCCATGTCTGACAAGTATTGTGTTCATTCATTCACATACTCCAAAATATGATTTGTTTAAGGTACATGAACCAGAAGTCTCTAGAAAGAATCTGTCCATCAGTCAATCAGAGATGATAGCCTCATGGAGCTCTGTCCATAATTTCTGATTCTACAGAGGTAGTTTAAAATTTATCTTCAAACTTCAGTCTAGCAGAGCAGATTGCCTCACTTGTCCAGAAGGTGCTGCTACAGCATTTGCTTGCCTACGCTTCTGTACTGTAGCTAAGACTCTACTTTGACAAAGTAACTGTTGTACACTTCATAGTATAACAGAACCATAGAATGGCTTAGGTTGGAAGAAAACTTAAAGTCCAGCCAGCTCCAAACCTCTGCCATGGACTGATTGCCCCACTTCACGTCAGGCTCCGCAGGGCCCCATCCAACCTGGCCTTGAGCCCCTCCAGGGATGGGACACCACAGTTTCTCCTGGCAGCTTGTGCCAGGACCTTGCCATCCTCTGAAAAAAAGAATTTCTTCCTAACATCTAATCTAAATTTCCTTTCTTTTATTTTAAAGCCATTCCCTCTTGTCATTTCACTGTCAGATAGAGTAAAAAGTCCCCCTCCTGCTTGTAAGCTCACTTCAAGTACTGGAAGGTCACAATTAGGTCTCTCTGGGGCCTTTTCCAGGATGAGCAAACCCAACTCCCTCAACCTTTCTCTACAAGAGATATACTTCAACTCCTTGATCATCTTCACAGCTGTTTTCTGCACCTGCTCTAAAATGTCTGCAACTTTCTTGTGCTAGGAATCCCAGGCCTGGACACAGTCCTCCAGATGGGGCCTCAGAAGGGCAGAGTGAAGGGTGAAAAAAAAAGAGGCCATCCCTCTTTTGAACACTGTGTCCAGTTTTGGGCTCCTCAGTTCAAGAAGGACATGGAGGCCCTGGAGTGTGTCCAGAGAAGGGCAACAAAGCTGGTAGGGGGTCTGGAGCACAGGCCTTATGAGGAGCATCTGAAGGAGCTGGGATTGTTCAGTCTGGAGAAGAGGAGGCTCAGGGGAGACCTTATTGCTCTCTATAACTACCCAAAGGGAGTTGTAGTGAGCTGGGGGTCAGCCTCTTCTCTTGTGTATCTAGTGACAAGACTAGAAGGAATGGCTTCAAGCAGTGCCAGGGAAGGTTCAAGCTGGACGTTAGGAAATACTACTTCTCTGAAAGGGTGGTCAGACACTGGCATGGGCTGCCCAGAGAGGTGGTGGAGTCACCGACCCTGGAGGTGTTCAAGGAATATTTGGATGTTGTGTTGAGGGACATGGTTTAGTGAGAACTGTTGGTAATGGGTGAATGGTTGGACTGGGTGATCCTGTGGGTTTTTTCCAACCTTGGTGATTCTATGAATCTATGATTCTATGATGCAGCCAAGGATGCAGTTCCACATAAAGCTTTTCCTTGGATGGACTATTCCAAGATCACTTATTTCCTTAAAAGCCCATTCACAAATATCTCAGATTTTAAGTTTCTTGACAGAAGAATTATTCATTACAAGCTTGTCTGTAAAGGTCTTTGATGAGTTTTACATGTTTGTTTTATAGAGTCATAGTTAAATTCATTATCTAATACAGTATGACTGTTTTTGCAAGTTTTTGAGCAAAGTCCACATTTCTAACCCACAAGTTAGGAGACTTGAGTTTTCAGGCTTTGTTTTACCCTGAAAGGTAAAACAGCTTCTGGAAGCTTACTACTCTTAGACTTAGGCACCTGCTTCATCTTCTCTTCAATCTGAACCCCTATATGACAGGCAATAAAAGAACTTGGAGGAGAAAAGAAGGACAAACAGATGGAAATTTGATTCTATAGCTAAGTGGTTAAGAGAGCCAGCTAGCAGACAGCAGACCAAAACATTCGTTTGAATATCACCTTTGCCTTTTCTTTTTTCTTTTTTCTTTCTTTCTTTTTTTTTTTTTTTTCTGATAAAAATGTACCAACAGTCCAGAGAAATGATGTAAGTTCCCAGTTAACTTTTATTATATGTATTCTCTAATAGAGGTGGCAACCATGAGTAGATTGATAGCCCATATATTTCTTGGCATTTCACATATATGTATTTTCTGCCTTTTTAAAGGCACACAGAAAATAGAGAAAACCACATGCAGAAGGTGCCATTATCACTAACTATATATTAAAATGATTTTGTACACTCTGCAGCAAAAGTGAATAGGGAATTTTTCCCTTTCTAATTTCTTACAGTAATAGCAATATACAAAGTAACACATAACAATAGAATATTTTTCAGACTTGCACAGAAAAGAGACTTTTAAATTGATGGTATTCCTTTAAAGTCAACTCAGTACAAACTATCATCACTGCATGATACTTATCTGTGACAGTACTTTACTGTCGTCATCATAATTTCATGGAAAATGTGGAACTAATCATTTGCTTTGAATAAGATGAAGCTTGAACTTTCTGCTCATTTGTGTTTGCTGCCTAGGTAGTTAATATGTCTTGCTTAGTGATAAGATTAATATGACTGCAGCCTAAGGTCCCAGCTCACTCATATCTGTTTAAAAAGGATTACTGTCAAGAGTAAGGAAAGATTATTTTGGTCTTTGTACTGTAGGCATTTTAACTGTATGCAAGTAACACAGGGAGATGTCTATTGCTGGGGTATTTTGGAGAGACTTACCCGGGGAACTGTCTACTTTTAACACTTCCTGCTGCAATTCAGAAAAGTCCCATTAACAAGTAAAGTAAGCTGTGGCTTTGGTGGAAGATGGCAATAGAGATTTTAAAGGACTGTTTCATTCTATGATTATATACTACACATAAATTCCTCTTATTTAAGTAGCTCATATTTAAAATTGAAATATATTTTTACAATTCTGTTAAACGCAGCTGTCTATTAGTGTTGGTGATTTTTTATTTCTTATTTTAAAAAGATGTTTTTCCCAGACTGGATGCTTAGGAATAATATATACCGAGATAAGGCAATTAATCACTGTTCTAGTACTGGGGCAAGGACAGTCTGAGATAGCTCTATGAAAGGAAAAATGTTCATAACTGAGAAGCTATTCAAGCATGTGAGTATATCACCAACATACAGCCAAACTAATGCCATCATGTGAGGAGAAAAATAAACTGGCTTAATGTAAATCTATGCTCTCTAGATTACCATTTGGCTCTGGGAATTTGCATGACTCTGTTCAACTGGCATCATACATTATTCATATCAGATAATAAACACTGCAAGAATTGATTTTGTCTGTCCTCTTCATCCAAATATAACTAAATTGCAATCCAGAAAAAGTCTTGGTGGACAGTTTGGAGTTACTGAGTGCTATTGACTACAGTATGAGCTATACATCTCTATTAAATCCTTCTCCTTACACCTACGTTCATTCTATCAGTATTCCTTATCCTGCCCCTTCACTTCTGCAATCTCATGTCTGTTATCCTCACATTACTGTAATTTTCTATGTATGTCCTTATCTCCTCAGTCCAGGGTCTCACCTGTTCTAAAGTTTCCTCAGCATCACATTAATACATTCTGCCCAGAGCCCTGCCCCAGTAAGACTAATTCCTATCCTTGTCCCTTGTCCTAATGGTAAGATCTTTAATGTGCACTCGCATATATTCGACAAAGTGTTTATTACATGCTCCCTCTGTAGGTATAAGCTATATTTTTGTTAGCTGTGTTATATCTGTATTTGTATAATTGGGATTTAGGCACTTGTGCTACTTTGAAGTAACACAACTTGCATCTAGAGATCAATGTAAGGATGTGCTTTCCACTTCTACGAAAAGTAGTATTCACTATAGTTTCTTCATTCCTCTTATGTGTTTATTATAGACACTGTATGACTTGATGCAATACTTCTTCCAACGTGCAAGAGGCAAATGGCTTTCATCGCTTTGTAGTAGTCATTAATTAATCAGATCTTCTATTTCAGCACTTATTTTCTTTACTTTTTCTCACCTCTCTATAATTCGTTCCCATGTTTCTAATCACAAGGGGATAATGTCACTTCATTCCTCCAGTGGTCCACAGAACTCACCTGACTGCCACATGACCTTTGACATTGCTACTGTGTCCTATCTCTCTTCTCTTTCTTTCTTCCCTCCTTGGAGCAGTTTCAACAGAATAGAGATTTTGACAGGTCTCTTTTGACAGGTCTCTTTCTCCACTTCTGGCCTGAAGGTTTTCTGTTCTGTTTCAGGGATGTAGGTTAACACACCCCCTGGGCCAAATCTAGGCTGTGACTTGACCAGCTTCACTTCGTAGTCTTGTTGTATGAGCAGCACTTGGCTGAATGAGCAGGAGTAAATGATTAAGTTTGGCACCCCAGGAACTGTAATGCTGATTTCTGCCTTTCATTACAACAGTAAAGATTCAATCCAGCTCCCATGATAGTCAGGCAAACATAAATTGTGTCTACCAGGAATCAGAAAAGAGTAGTCTTGAGCAAAACTTTTATCTGAAGCTGACATCTATTTGTAAGATAGTAAGAAAGAAGTTACGAGCAAACAAGAAGAAATGTTCACAGATAAACATACCTTAATAATACAGAGATGTTTGGATAGTTATTGAACTGTAAGCAGTCACTGTGCCTTCAGAGTGAATCCCAACTGTCATAAGAAAATTCAGTATTCTGTGTCTTATCAGTATTCCACAAATCTTGCTTGAGATTTCTAAATCCTGAGTGTCCTTAAAAGAAATTGAAAGCTTTGAGATATTTACTTTTGCCTTTTATGCTATAGCACAGAAGAATGTTGAGAGTTAATTAAATTGAAAACAGAGTAGTGCCCGACAAGTTTTGGAGCATTAAATTAAGTTTGAATGGTGTTCAAGGTCATCAGCCGTAATGGGGTCATCAACCCAATACCCTCTGCAGAACTTGTTTTTTGTTAAGCAACTGTGTTTTTCGTCGAGTTTGTGCCGATCACTAAATGTACAAGCAATAACCAATTTATTCCTTTCACTAAATGTGCCTTTCATAACAGAAATAATAGAGTCTAGACAAGGCCTTTTCAAGGGATTAGTTTCCTCTCTAACTCAGGTGGCTAAAATCCTTCTGCCATTTCCTTGATGCCTCACACTGTGTGGCCCAGATATAAGGTTGTTATTTGAATATGTACTCCTTACTGCTTTGTTATGCTATACCAGAGGGTCAAGTAAGTGCAGTGGAACTTGGAATAAGCAGGATTTCTTTTACTGACTTAAACTAAACAGTTTTTTGTTGTTGTTGTTGTTGTTTTTGTTTTTTTTTTTCCATTCTGGCTAGAAAGGCTTTTTCTCCTTCAGGTCTGGGGAAAAGAAACAATGTGGAACCAATAAAGCAGAAGTAGCAGATGCCATTAATTGCACAGAAGGGCTTCTAATCCTCAGGAAATAGATGCCTTGGATTCTTCACAGAGTTCTTACTCCACTGGTATCTATTATTTTAAACCTATCCTGTTAAACAGTCCCAAGCATTAAACTGCCTAACATGATTATTTGTGGGTCTTTTATGTCCTTGATTGTTTCTACACAATGCAAAGCACATTCTCAACAGGAATCCCACTGGGGCATAGTGTACTATACATGTAATTGCTGAATATCGCAGGTGCCCTCCAGCCATTGTTACCTTATCTAAATATTCCCTACTATTCAGTCAAGCATGTTTGCTTCACAGACAGTTTTCTCTATGGGGAAAAAATTCTAATCAAATAAAAAAAAAAAAAGAAGAGCAGAGGTGCAACCTTTATGTATGCAGTTATGTATGGGCACAAAATAATTACTCATTCAAATCAAGCACAACTTATGTTATTAATCCAGTTATTTTTATCCTCACAGGAGGTGAGTTGGTGGAGTTTTTCTTATAGCATAATGGTTACAGATTCATTTCTGGGAGATATAACTGAATTTTTCTGCTCATTTTTTAAAAATCATGTCATAATTTGAAATGGGGACACAGTAACTCATTTTCTCATTGTGGCACATAACTAACTCTTAATTATGCATCGATATCCATTTAATTGCCTACAAATGTTACTGATAAAAATATTTTAGAAAGTTTTAATAGTATGTTGCCTATCGTAGGTGTGGCGACCTGGTTCGGGAACGGCACGGTGACCAACCCCAGGTCGCTCGGTCCATCAGCTCACTGACACCAATATGGTGGATGGTAAATGGCGCTTATTGGAGGGTAACATGGCCTTATATAACCTGGGTTCACCCCCGACCGCCCACCTAAACGCTATTGGCTATCAGGAGAGGGGTCCTGCCTTTCCGTATAGTGCGAGATCTTCCGGGTGCCAGACCCTAACTACCCACATTTACCCCCTCCCTATGCACAATTAAACTGGGTGAAATATAGCAATATAACAATCTTCGTGAACTTGAATAGAAAATATAAGGCACTCTCAACTGGGGGTGACAATTGGAACTAACAGGGGTGTAACTGGGGATGAACGAGAACATTCCTGTAACAGTAGTAAGTCTATTGAGTATGCAGAGTCCAAAGAGTCCGAAGTCTGAAGTCTCTGGCCCTGCTGAGCTAGGTATCCAGGGTGTATGTCGAGTTGTCGCCTTCTCTCGCTGTTGGGGTGTATGGGTCACGAGGACATCCAGTGATCCTCCCCTGTGGACATAAACTCATAATTTTCGTTAGTTTTATTTTGAAGATTTGGTTTGATTGACTTAAGTGGACACCACTTAGCTTTGCCATTTTTTCTGATCGCTGCATATCCCCACCCTGTCAGGACTAACCTCCATCCCTGCTCCCATTCACCCAGCTCATTTTTTATTATAACTAATGGGCCTTCCTCTAACGCTCGAGTGGCCCAATGTTTTTGGCTGGGGCTATTTGTAGTAGGCCCCTGGGCTAGTGCCCCTACTCCCCCTCCCTCCGTGAAGTGTATTGAGTGGTACATCTGGGTTCCATCCGGCAAGTGTGCTTGACGATGCCTGTTGCTCGATCTTCTAATTTTTGTGCTCGCGATTTC
>PPHD01009198.1:0-20908 GCA_002909625.1 Bambusicola thoracicus
TTGTTTGTTTCAGGGTGCAGTCTCTGGGTCAGTTCAGGCTTCAGATCGACTTATGAAGGAACTCAGGGATATATATAGATCACAGAGCTATAAAACAGGTAAAATACTTCACATTCTTAAAGTACGCTTTGAATGATTTCTCCTAGCAAATACTTCCTGTTAATCTTTTTCTGTTCTGTAGTTGTATGTGTATATCTATAGATAGAAAAGATACATAGGTACATTATATATATTTTTATTGTATAAAACAATGCATTTATGAAGTAAAAGGAAGTCAGGATGTATATCTTCTAACGTGTTCTTCTTTTTTGTTATGCAACCCTTCATACCACAATTAACAACAAGATTGTAACTATGGGAGTACTCTTAGGGTGAGATGGCTACAAGGAACATCTTAAGATGTCTGCTGTGGGAGTTGTTGAGTTTTCAGAACAACCTGAAATTCAGCTTTCAAGGTGGATAGGCAAAAGCAGTGAGCATATCCCAATGAGTGCCATTCGCACAGTATACTTGGAGGAGTAGGAATCTGTGTTCAATATCAAAAGGCTTTGTTATTACACAACATCTAATCTTAGTTACAGTCCTGTTCGTTTTATTATTCTGGGATGGTGCTCATCTGGTCCTGAGCTCCATATATTCTTTAGAATGAGGATACAAATGAAAAGTTTGTCTTTTAAATTTGTTTGGATAAGAAGAGTTGATCATCTTTTAGGTAGATGGCTGTTCTCTTTGCTCCATATAAGGGCTTTGTCTAAACCAGCTCAGCAAAGAAAACTGCATATTGAATTATCTGCATATTATTGTACAGTAAGCAGAACTTACATGCATTTCAATCAAGTTGTGTTCCTGTAGGTCAGTTCAATAGCCAGGTCCATCACTGCAGCCAAGAATGAGAGGCATCTGGTGCAGGCCGGGATGTGAACAGAAGGAGTGCTGGATTAGAAAGTCAGCCTAAACTTTAATCCTCTATCTTCTACTTGTCTGATTTGCTTCCCCAGTTTGTTTCTAGTTGGCTTAAGTCTTGTTCAGTGGCCACTAAAATGCCACCAGATGTGTATATCGTTTTTTAATGTGTATATAAAAGGTTTGAAGAGACAGTAGGGCTCTGTTTTGATCAGCCATGTTTACTTCTTAGGTAAATAGTTTTAGGTGCTGAGGTGGTAAAACGTCTGAACTATGAACACAGTTGTAACCTCCTGTTGATCTAATGTAGCCTAATGCTGTCAGGTTTTATCACAGCTGCTTGCCAGTAAACCCTAATTACTGTCTATCCAGTAGAGAATGGATTAAAAGGGTTAAAGAAGAGCCTAGAAATGGTTCTTCATTAAGTCATGGGGGATACTTTACTGCCTGTATGTGATCTTCAGAGGTTGCTTTTAGAGATAGAACAAGGATTATGTTTAAGAAGTCTGTTGGACTGTGAAAAACATGCCTTCAGCATGGATACTGCTGGAGGGACAGCCAGGAGCCCCTGTAGTCACAGAATGGCTTAGTTTGGACAGGACTTCTAAAGATCATCTAGTTCCAACCCCTGTGCTGTAGACTGGGTTGCCTCCTGACATATCAAGTTGCTCGAGGCCCCATCTAGCCTGGCCTTGAATAAGTCCAGGGATGAGATGTCCATAGCTTCTGTGCAACCTGTTCCACTCTCTGAGTAAAGATTTCCTCCTAACATCTAATCTAAATTTTCCCTCGTTTAGTTTAAAGCCATTCCCCCTTATCCTGTCACTATCAGACCATGTAAAAAAGTCAGTGCCCCTCCTACTCATAAGCTCCCTTCAAGTACTGGAAAGCCACAGTGTGGTCTCCCTGGAGCCTTCTCTTCTCCAAACTAAACAAGCCCAGCTGCCTTAACCTTTCTTCACAGGACAGGTGCTCCAGCCCTCTAATTATCTATCTTTATGGTCCTTCTCTGGACCCATTCCAAGAGCTTCACATCCTTCTTGTGCTGGGGACCCCAGGCCTGGACACAGTACTCCAGATGGGGCCTTGCAGGGGCAGAATAGAGGGGACAATCACCTCCCTCATCCTGCTGACCACTCCTGTCTTGATACAGCCCAGGATACACTTGGCCTTAACAGACTTCAGGAGTCTCCTGGATTGCTTGCAGCTTGCTGTATTGCTTTTCCAGCAGATACACAGGTAGTTGAAATCCCCCATCAAGATGAGTGCCTGTGAGTGTGATGCCTCTTGTAGCTGAAGCAAGACCTCATCAGCAGGCTTCCCTTGGTCAAGTGGCCTGTAGTGGACCCCAACCACCAGAAGTCGTTTATTGGTCTCCTGGTCCCTAATTTTAACCCACAAGTTCTCAAAATGATTGTGACTGTTTCACAGAGGCAGCTCTTTGCAGTCTACACACTTCTTAACATAAACGGCAACTCTCCTGCCCCTCCTGCTTTCTCTGTCCCTTCTACAAAGCTTGTAGCCCCTAGTCATAGTATTCCAACTGTGCAATTCATCTCACCATTGTTTCTGTGATAGCAGTTACATCATTGTTTTCTATTTGCACAACAGTTTCCCATTTGTCCTGCTTATTCCCAATGCTGTGTGCATTGGTGTAGAGACACGTTACCTGCCACATTACCTTCCTGGAGGAGCTCTCCCAAAATCCTCTGGGAACGATGAGGTTTTCCCCTGCTGCTTCATAAAATGACAGTGTTCCCTGGCTCTTCTCTGTCACTCAGCAGTACATCTCCTTTCCCCATCAAAGCTAGTTTAAAGCTCTGGTGATAAGCCCAGTGAGTTTGCTGCCCAGTATATTCTTGCCCCTCCTGGTCAGTTGCATCCCATCCAGTGTCAACATGCCTGGTCTATTGAAGGTGGGCCAAGATAATAAAACCCAAAGCTCTGTGCATGACACCTTCTGTACAGCCATTCACTCAGCTGGTCTGCTCTCTTCCTTCTGTCTGGTTCCCAGAGTCCAGCTGGGAGGACTGAGAAGGAGTACTACCTGGGGCCCTTACAGTGATTACTTTGAGGTGAGAACTTGGGTAGCTTAAAAATGCCATTTCTGGGCACTGGATTCATAACAGGTCTTAAATATTTGCAAAAGTTGCAAAAAACTAAACCTCTGTTATCAGAAAGTGTCATACTCCAAATAATGAGGAAAAGTTTGAAGAAAGCTGATGTACTGAATGATGAGTACGGTAGCTTATTAGTTTATGATTTAGGAATATCTGAAAAGACTCCAACTGAACACTTTGTGTGAATCTCTAAAAGTTGTGGAAATCAAGTGGGAGAATTCCCAAGTCCAAGAAATTACCAAAACTTTCTGGACTGACAAATTACCGGTATGATGGATCCTTCAAACAGGAGTTTGTGTGGTGTTTTTGAATCACTTACTACTTCAACTATTTATTGAATTCTAATATTTCTTACTCTGTTCTATAGGAGGTTGTGATGTTATTTATGGCAAGAGGTATTATTGCCCTCTCTGACAAAAATCTGTGCATTTGTAAGGAGCTAAATGGAGCTCTTTTCTCTAACGCAGTGTAATTCCATACCACTTCTCGAGCAGTCTGAACAGAACCAAGTAAGAATATCTTGTAACTGCACTATGTCCCAGTCAAGGAACTGTCCTGTTTGCCTGAGTTGTGCAACTCCTCCTGCTCTTCAAATCTCCCTGGATAAATAAGTGCCTGATAAGAATATTTGTTTCCCTGAGCAAACTGGAAATGTCTAACTGAAGTGGAGGTTGATAGTATAAAACTGATGTTGTTTCAAGGCAGGATCACCATTCTACTTAATCCATTTATTAATTTTTTCAGTAAATGGTGCTGTTTGTTATGAAACACCTGGATTCCTTCCTTATGGCTTCACTTAGTTGTGGGGCTTCACTGAATTTAACTGTCAGTTTCTTCCTTTGTGCATAACTCCTGTTTTTATAGCCTCATTCTGTGTTCTATTGTGAGATAGCTGGCACCATCTTAGCAGGGACATGATTCGATAACGTGATCTTGGTTCTGAGTACTTATTTTTGTGGTCATTTAAGCTTCTTTGCTATGTGCATATAAAGGGGATCACTGTGAAACTTACAGGTTCTGAGGACTGTTGTGAGGAAACATCATACCATTTTCTTTTTTTTGCAGTGTAAGCCATAAAATCAAAGATTGCTTTTAAGTTGCATGGAATTACCTTTACTGTCTCTGACATCATGTACTTTCAGGATTGGCGGTAGAAAAAAAAAAAAAGGTAGTTGAAAACTTGACTGTGCTTTTTTATGCTAAGGCTGTCTACTCAAGGTAGTATCCATTTTAAAACTGAAGTTTCTTTAGTGGTCGAAGTACTACTGTTGGAGTTCAAGCAAAACCTGAATAGAACTACAGATTTGCTGTCAACGAGAGAGTTGCTGACCTGCCTGGAAAGTCCAGTTGAAAACTACTCTTAAAAACAAATAGAAAACTCTTCTTTCACAAGCTAACATTAACAATATATATATATACATATATATATTCCAGCAATTTAAAATACTCAGCTTTACTTCAGACAGTGTCATTAAACTTTTGGATAACAAGAGTCACAAGTCCTACAAACTAAGAATTCTCTTGTTTCTAAATACAAAACTGGGGACTTGTTCAGTTCACGTAGAAAAAATTCTTAAAGGTCTCAAACTATTTTGGGAGGATGGGGAGGGAGAAGGAAACACACCTTGTTTATATTTAAGTGAAATAATTTCTGTTTATGTCACTTAGTGGTTTTGTTATTCATATAATTGCTTTTATCCAGAGATTGTGTGAGGTTTATGTTTAGTTATGTCGCTGTAAGCAAGAAATGGCCTGCTTTCAAAAGGGCTGTTTTTCTTACTACCTTTTTGTCTCCTCTCTTCTGGCTTGCTTTGTGGGTCTTTGTGCTTGGTTTTTCACTTGGTTGCCTCTATGGATATGGATAGCCTCTTAGTGGAATAAACAAATAAACCTCATGTTTAAGTAGGGGGAATCTACCTTGATTCCTTCTCCTACTTGAGGACCAATCAGAAACCAGTATGTAGCAGTTAATCAGGTAAGATTAATTGATCTTGAGTAATTTTTTTCCTCTTACTGCCTCAATTGAGAAAAAAGTATCTGAGCTGGTTGCAAATAACACATCTTGACTATTTATAAACAAAGTAATGGCAACAAAACTCAACTATAGATAATGCTGTTTAAGATTTTCTGTATCAAAGCAGCGAGCAACTGTGTCACTGTTGCTGTTAATGAGCACACATAAATACTACTCAGCTCCAAAGCTGGATGATTAAAACGTTGGCCAAGTAGCTTATCTTTCTCTTAGTACCATCTTCATATCTGCCCTGAACTGTGCACCTAAAGAACCATTTTACAACTGCTGACTTTGGTACAGTACGGCTCTTTATGACCAGCAGTTGTTCCTTCAGAGTGGTTGCAGTCCATGGTAACCAGCAGAGTTGAAGGACCAGTGCCTGAGTTCTGGGTGGCGGTAGGGGAGCAATGCTTTTGGTGCATCTTTGAAGTTTTCTGACTGCTCTGTTCAGCTGTTGGGAGTGTGCTTCATCCGGTGCGATGTCATCTTCTTGGGTTTCCACTCCACACACTGGCCGGGGTGCTGTCCCTATTTGCCAGTGCTGTTAAGAGGACCTGTGAAATATAATGCTGCATGCTTGAGCTGTGTGTTATGTGCTTTTAAAAAGCGTGTCAGTCATGTACTAGGTTTAAAATACACTGGGTGCTAAGCAAGCTGGAGTTCTGCAGCTATGTAAAGTTTGAAAGGAAACTGGATTGGGGGGAAATGGTTTAGGAGCCAGGGAAGTATTTTGACTTGAGCAGGTGTTTTTTTCTCTTCCGTATAGAAATGAAAGAACTCTTCCCCTGTGGCTGCTCAGTAGTGCTTCTACTATTGAGGAAAAGATGTGACTCAGTATCTTACTCATTGCTTACATCTGCTGACAGTATTTGTATTTGAAAGCAAAGAATAAGCTTATACTACATTTTGCCTTTTAAAAATTGTAGTGCATAGCTAATTCTATCTAATATTTCCACAGGGATATATTCAGTGGAACTGGTAAATGACAGCTTGTATGAATGGCATGTTAAGCTTCTAAAGTAAGTTCTTAATCTTCTTTCATTTTTCTGAAGGATCTACTAAAATTGCTGCAGAAAATCTGGTTTTGAATGAGAAACGCTAGTCAGAACCTACGAAGTAGTGTGTGGATACAACTTGGCTAGATGGAGATGCATACAGATATGGAACTATAGTAATTAAGCTGATAACAAATAAAAAATGCAAATAAAAACCCCAAAACGCAGACACTCCTTGCACTGCCAACTCTCTGTGTACTACCATAATATTTATTACTATTTCACCTTCCTTCCAATGCTACTCCAAAATATGAAGCCTCAAATGATGAAATTAGTTGTCAGAAGTTTTGTCTGGGTGTACTTGTTTTTAATTTCAAGAAAATAGAAGTTCTAGTCTCCTTTAAGACATAAGAAGGAGCAGAACTGTTTTAGTGGGATTAGTTTAGCAGGCACATAGGACTGAAACCTTGAGGCATAACATAATGATGACTTACAACATGATTGTTTTTTCTAATGTGCTACTTTTCACTTGTTTGTACTGGGTCTGGATGATCTCCAAACCAATTTAGAAGAAAATGACAGCTCATGTATTGCTATGTCCAAAGTGTAATACTTCTAAAGGCATTATACTGAAATTAGTCCCAGTAACAGGATTATCTGCCATTATCCTACAAGGTAACCTGTAGGGAGGAAGAGCCTATGCAAACTAGGTTGGGTGGCTGTAAAAGGTGAAGAGATGGGAAAAATTCCTTCAGTTCAGCTACATCGTGATGCACAGATACAAAGACTTAAGTTTTATCAGCACGATAGCTGATGTGCCTTTAGGAATTGCTGCCTTGTCCTGGTGGTAAAATCTCTACAACTTTGTCACCAGCTGCTGAGTTTTATTTCCATCTTAGTGTCATCAGAAGCATATGAACATTCTGAAGCTGAAACTAGCAGGAAGAGTAACCATTCCCTTGTTACAGAAGGCCTTATTGAGTGTTTAGACAGCCAAATAATTGTGCAGTGCATGAAATTTCATTTCAAGTACTGTGAGCAGGTTTGGTTTTCTGAGGAGGGAGAAGCAATGGAATGCATGCAAGAGATGACTTCCAGAATGGCTAAGAAAAGAGATCTGGGGCAAGGGGTAATGGCTTTAAACTGAAAGAGAGGGGATGCAGATTAGACATGGAGAAGGAATTCTTTACTCAGAAGGAGATGAGGCCCTGGCACAGGCTGCATAGGAAAGCTTTGGGTGTCCCATCCCTGGAGCAGCTGAAAGCCTTGCTCAACCTGGTAGTGGTGGGAGGTGTCCCTGCCTGTATAGATGGGAGTGGAACTGGGTGGGCTTTAAGGGCTCTCTCTTCCAAGACAAACCATTCTGTGAAGACAAAGAATTGTGTTTATCTGTTCCAGCAGAAAGTGTCTGTAAACAAATGACCCGTGTGTGCAGACCAGTTGAGGGTGTAAATGTCACAGAGATGAACCCTTTTGCAGACAGAACATTATTGTTACCAGAACAAGTAATTCTGAACTGGCCTGGTGCTGGTTATGGCTGGAATTGGTGGGTTGCTCAGCACTGAAAGATTTATATTTTTTTTCTCTGAAATAGCTTTTGATTTCTGAGATGGGGACGTAGGGCTCGGGTAACTCTGAAGTGGGTTCTCCAGTTTGTGGCTTCACGTGTAGCAGAGGGTTGGACTCTTGTAGTCCCCTTAACATCATCTGTTGTCTTGTTTTACAGTCTTCTTTTGACTAGTTTCTTTAAAAACTTCTGGGGTGGCAGTGCTTGGGTTGGATTGACCCAATAGTGTCTGAATTAACACCCAGAGTGCTTCTGACCAGTATTTTGCAACAAGTGATGAAATTCTGCTGAGAGCAGATACTGCCGACTTCAGTGCTTTCGCAGATGCAGATCACGTTTAACATGTGATATGGAGCTGCAGTCACGTACTCATGAAGGGTTCGCTAACTGTGCTGAAAACAGATCACTACAGCCTTTCCCTTAATGTACTTTCTTCTCTTGGGACATAGATTTCCAGTGAGCTGAAGAGAGTTAAAATGACTGATTTTCAAATAAACAGCTTATTTATTTGCTATCCATGTTGAAATAGCATTTGATAGTGGTGGGAATGTAGTGCATTGCAACAAGCTTTCATGGAGATCTTGGGGCAAAGCGTTTTCTTGCTCAAAGGAGCAAACATTTTCTTGTGTTTAACTTCAAATTACCATTTGTAATCTATAAATACATGAAGGAGCTAAGAGTGATTGCTATTTACAGGTAGTGAAAATACTAACTTAATCCAGGATTTCATCCTGCTTCTTTCATAGGGTTGATCCTGACAGCCCTCTGCATAGTGATCTTCAGGTCTTAAAAGAAAAAGAAGGTGTAGAATACATTTTACTCAACTTCTCTTTTAAGGTATGTGTCTATGGGAAGAAATGCAGGGGTTAAATTTGTAGCCAACTGTAGAAACTGACTACAAGGTACCCTTGGCTGTTACCTGGGTAAAGATGGAAGTGTAGCATTTAAGGAGGAAAAAAAAACCGCAGCTTTCAGTGTGGCACTAAAACTTCCCAAAGGCTGCTTGTGAGCCAGCGCTGCGGCATGATGGTTTTTACACTGAAAAATGTTACTGCTTTAAATCTAATTTGCCAAATAAGGCTACAGAAATAGCTCCTGGTTAGGAGAACAGCATCACAGTATAGTTCTTAACCTGTTCTTTGTTTGTGTGTTTCAGGATAACTTCCCTTTTGATCCTCCCTTTGTGCGAGTAGTATCTCCTGTGCTCACGGGAGGGTAAGTTGGAGTTGCTTTATAGAAATCTTACTTTGTGGTAAAATGTTATAGCTTGAGATTGGTTGTCTGGGTTTGCAGGGAATATTTTGAGACCAGCAGGTGGACTTGGAATTATTTTCCCAAAACATCAGTCATGAGCTGCTATAGACCTTGAGTTTGGTGAAGGCTCAGTGTGATAAGATGTGCTTCTCAAGTAGCATAAACTAACAGTGGGCAAACAGCTGAGTGCTTTTTCCAGCTTGATGCAGTTCCTTAATTTGAATTTTAAGCTTAGAATTGCTTAAGTTGGGTCCAACTTTGGAAGTCTCCATCAGCTATAATATTTGAGAGCTGATCTCTGAAACTTCTAACACGATCTTACTTCTCCTGTTGTACCATATAGCAGTGTGTTTTGACTTGTTGCTTTGAAGGGGTCTTTCTCATATGTATCGGTAACACTGCTATAACTTACGTCTAAAAACTCCTCAAATGCTAATCTGAAAGTATTAAAGTTAATTGGCACTATGCTTCAACTTATCCAAACCTTGTTTGAAATGGTGTGCAGTGTCTCCTGCAATGCAGCCTCTGACAGCTGGTGCTGATTTTGATTTGGTTTTAATTGCTCTTTTTATTTCCTTATAAATGATGTATAAATGGACGTTGTTTAAATGCACTGATCATAGCACACACCACCTTTTAGGAGTGGTAAATTCAGCTCCCTCAGTCAGGTTTTGTTACAGCCAGGCATGCTGTGCTGACTGCTGAATTCTATAACCACAGAATATGATCAAGTGTTATTGAAATTGAATTGAATTATTTTTTTTAATTTTAGAGGAAAAGAGCAAGTGAAGATTAGCTTTAACTCCTTTGCAACTAAATCTTGGTTAATAGTTGCACTTATGTTGTTTGAAATTGTGTCAATATCCCTACCAGAAGTGGTTTGGATTTTTTTTAACTGTATCAGCACATCCATAGTGTAGTGACAAAAAGCAGCATTCCTCTTCCACGGTCTGGCTACTATGTAAGCAATTGTGCAGAATAGCTGCATCACTGATTTTAACTGTGTACGTGGCCAAGGAAAGCAGTTTCTTTTGTCTCACTGCACTAATTGATCTTCCCTATGCTATGGCTAACTAGTTGCCATAGTATATTACTGGCTGAAGGGCATCTCAGTTGTACGTGGAAAAATAAAATCAAATTGGCCTGAGAGTGCTGTGAATGGTTTCATATCTTATATATGAAATATATATATATAAATCAAATATAATCTTCTTCTCACATTTATTTCTAGATATGTCCTAGGTGGAGGTGCATTATGCATGGAACTTCTTACTAAACAGGTGAATATCAACTCTTCCTCTCACTACAGAAGTGCCACGAATAACAGTGAAGGGGGTGCCCTTTTTCAGTAGAAAGGCACTTGACAGTAGTAGCTTTAATTCTCTGTGTGGAATAATTTCCCTACAAAACATGCATTCCAAAGCAGATTTGCAAAATGAGCACGAGAAGCAAGTATATGTCATATGTTTTCTTCCTCCTGCAGGGCTGGAGCAGTGCCTATTCAATAGAATCAGTCATCATGCAGATCAATGCCACTTTAGTCAAAGGAAAAGCCAGAGTTCAGTTTGGAGCCAATAAGGTAAAAGCATTGCATATATCAATTACACAGATCATTATTAGGCTTCTTCATTGCTTTGCTGACTTGTGTAGGAGATGCTTCATGACAGAATTGTCATTGCAAATATATTTGCATTTTGATTTGTCTCGGTCACATATGTCTGGTGCAGGTGTGATTATTTTCTTGGCCGTTAACTATGATCTTAAAGAAAGATAAATGCTTGAGGAGGGCAGGCTTTGGATGGGCAGGGTATTTAAGCAGACATGTACCTGGGGGAGGGGAAGGGTGAATTCAGAATTGGAAATCACAAAGATCTGGGAATCCTGGCTCTGAGAAGGGCTATGGATAGCCTCGCTGCCAGGTTTGCATATGCTGATGTTAAGGAGTTCTCCTTGGCTGGACTAAGTACCTGCCAGTTCTCCTGACAGAATGAAAAATACTGCCTTGCAAATACTCCTGAACTTGAGCCCTTTGGAACGGATCTAAATCGTAATTCAGTTCAAGTGTGCATGTTGCTAACAGACTGCAGCTTGTTCTGAAGTTCTAAATGCTGTTTTCAGAAGAGGTGTAAATACGTCAATGAAATGATGACTCGCTTGCTGGTGTTTTAAGTGCTGATTCAAGAGTTGTTTGGATTTTTTTCCTTTCAGAATCAATATAACCTAGCAAGAGCACAGCAGTCCTATAAGTCACTAGTACAAATACATGAGAAAAATGGTATGTATGCCTTGCATTTTTGTTCTTATATGCAGAGCATCCTAGGATTTTGATATTTGGCAGCAATCAAACTTGAAGTGCTGGAATGCCATAGATTGGGTTGGGAAGGCTGGAGATGGTGTTTCTGCTTCTCTTCTTTAAGCGCTGTAGTCTTTCTAGTTAAAATAACTTGACTGACCATCTTTGCAACTTCTCCAGCTGACATGGAAGTAACGATGTCCTGTATGTTCCTGTTGCTTTTCAAAAAGTAGTTGAGCTTCCTTTTCAACTAGTTGGCCTAGTAGCTTTGTTGTTGCTGTAGCTGTTGGAATGGCTGTGTGTTATTGAAGTGCTGGATGGAAGGTTGTCTGCCTCTTTGTTTCCATGTGGCAAGGGCTGAGAAATAGTAGCCATTAGAGAAGATGGTTGCTGGTCTGTCTTTCCACTTCTTCAAAAAATAGAAGAAGTCCAAGTGAGGGGCACTGGCTGGGGAATGGGAGATGGATTTTTTTTCTTCTGTTTAAAGCCAGTTAATGTTCTCATGGCTGCTTAAAGCAAATATTAACATGCTTGAGGTATAGTTCATTTGTTGTGATAGGATGGGAAGGCCAGAAATGACCTGAGGCTTTAGATGGTTTGAGTGAGTTATATGCTGTACAAAAGCAATCGGCGGAGTTGGTGCCCTGCTCTCCTGATGAGGGAATTAGTCCCAGTTCTGACTTCAGAGATACAGTGTCCTTTGGAAACTCCTGTTGCTGTGAACGTGACGTGAGCATATTTTGGTGTGATGAGCACCTCGGTTTTCCCACTTGTAAAACAAACCTAATGCCTTCTGGACTGTTAGGAAGAAGATCACAGAGGAAGACTTTAAAATGCTTTCCAAATTCATGACATGTTGGCCTTGCCATTAACTGAGTCTCTGAGGCTTTTTTAGTTTGCAACAAAAGCCAGCATGGCTGCTGACTTCTAGCCACATGCTGGCCATGACTACAGTGTTTGCTGCTGCAACAGGAGCTGTACACAAAACGTTTACAGCACTTATTGCTGCTGCAAAAGGCATCTTTGTTAACTTACTGCTGCTTCCAATTCTCTGGGACGACATAAGTAGGGCCTCTACTCACTGTACTAAAACTGAGAGGAACGTTTACCATAGTGGCTGGGAGACTTGAGATTGGAGATCTGGAGGTGGTCAGAAAAGGCCACGTACACTTGATCCAATTGATTCAACACGCCAAATGCTATCAGGAGCCAGAGTTACTCACCTGACATTTCTGCCACCCATTCAGAAGGCAGCTGGTAAGCTCCTCTGAGCGGAGCCAGGGCAGTGCCTAATGCGTTTCTCTGTTCTCCATAGGCTGGTACACTCCTCCAAAAGAAGACGGTTAATACTGAGGACTGTTGTATGCCTGGACCAATGCCAACAAAAAAAGAGCTCTTTTTAATGTTTTCCAACACAGAGACTCGAGCTATGAGTGCCCCTATAACAGCCGTACTGAAGACTTTAGCTATTAGATAAGTTAGTGGATAATCTGTCAACTGACACGTCAAGTATAAGTTGCAGCCTTACCATTCCGCTCTTAGGCATCTTGGACTGAGCAGTCTGGGCCTTTGCTGTATTTGTTCTTCATGGATTAAGCATATTTGGGCCACTCCCCCCCCTTCTCCCTTTTCTAAGTTGGAAGCGTAATGCTGCACTGGGCCGCCGCGTTCCCCGGGGGCGTTCAGCAGGAGTTGGTCACGCACTTCTTCTGCGCATTTCTTTTACCTTTTGCAGGATGCGGAGCGCCGAGACTTGAGTTGTGTTGTTTCATTTAAAGTCAGGAGGTTTAATATGTTGTTTAATACTGTTATAGGAAATGTCGGACCTTGCAAATCACAGTAGTTTTTCTGGTCTAAAATGACAGCGTTTGTAGTATTTCCAAATTAATGATATAGGAAAAGCACATGTATGTTAAGTCATTAAACATTTTCATGGCTGGATGAGAATACGAACTATTTCTTGGAAGAGATGCTCATGCTCAGACGGTTTTGCCCTCCTTCTCTCCTTTTAAGCAGTGCAGGCGGTGCCGCCGCAGCCGCTCAGCTCCGGCCGCGCTCTGCCACTACGGGCGGCTCCCTCTGCTGCAGCTGCACGGCCGCGGGCCGAGGCTCCAAGTTATTTAAATTACTAAAAAACCTTTTTAGGCGTTCCATTTTATTAACGGGTTGTTGCAATCATTTGTAAACTAACGAACTGATGAAGCGAGCGAGTGGCACCAGGCGAGGCGGAAGTCCGGGAATGAATTCTTTTCCGCAGAAGCTCCGCTCCGGCACCCCGACGTGGAGCAGCGCCGCGGCGGAAGGACGGACGCGCGCCGTGGCCGGGCCGGGCGGCGCTTCCCGCGGCGATCTCGGCGCGGGGCAGAGGGCGCGCCCCGCCTCGCCGAGCCCCTTCGGCTGCGCCCTCGCGGCCGGGTCGTGCCTGCAGCCGCTGCCCCGGGCCCGAGGTCGACGCCGCTTCCCCCCTTCTTGGGCGGCGAGCGCGCCGCGCCGCGAATTGTAAACTTGCATCAAGTTGACGAATAAAGGCCGTTTTGAGAACCGCTGTGCCGTGCCGCTTCCGGGGCGGGGCCGGAAGGGAAGCGGGCGGAAGTGCCGCCGCCGGAACCGGAAGCTTGTCGGCGGCGGGCGGTGTCGGCGTCGCGTCAGGCGGCGGGCAAGGGCGCGGCTCCGCGGTCATGGAGGCGCCGGGAAAGGGCGGCCTCGTCCTCGGCAACCTGGCCGAGGTGGTGGAGCGCGTGCTCGGCTTCCTGCCCACCAAAGCGCTGCTGCGCGCCGCCTGGTAAGCGCCGGGAGTGGCGGGCGGGCTTCGGGCGGAGGTCGACGCTGTTTCTGAGGTAACGTGGGCGGGGCGGGCCCGGGCGGCTGTGTTGCAGTGTGTGCCGGCTGTGGAGGGAGTGCGCGCGGCGGATCCTGCGCACGCGGCAGCGCCTCGCTTGGGTGTCGGCGCTGGAGCCCGGCCCGCCTGGCGGGCACGCGCTGGTGCAGGCCTTGGCCCGAGAGCTCGAGGTGGGTCCGCGTGCGCTGAGGGGGCGCTTTTCCCCCTCATCCCCCAGTCCCGGTTCGCGCCTCGCGGCACGGGGCGGTGTCGGTGCCGGGCCGGCGTTACCAGCGCGCCCGCGCCTCGCGTCTTCTTGCAGAGGGTGCACGTCCTGCCCCAGACCGTGCTCTATATCGCCGACGCGGAGACGTTCAGCGGGCACGAGGAGTGCCACGAGCACAAGAAAGGTACCCGCGGGGCGCGGAGCCGACGGGGCTGCGGGCGGGGGAGGGACCTCCGCGGGGAGAGCTCTGAGTCTGAACGTGGAAGGAAACGCGGCTCCGGCTGGCGGCTGCGCCACGTGGGAGCGCGGCGGTTTACCCCGTGTTGTTGGCACGGCTGGGGTCTTGCGTCGGTAACAGCCGTGGAATGAGAAGGGATTGGCTGCGGGCTTTGGTCCTGTCAGGTTTGCAACAGCTCCCTTCCGCTTCTCTGCGCCGTTTTTGTTTCCTTTTCAATAGCCAGAAAAAGAAACAGTAAAGAAACAGCCATTGCGATTGAGAAACTGTTGCCAAAACGATGTCAGGTCCTTGGACTGCTCACCCCGGGGATCGTAGGTAGGAGCCTCCTTTGAGTGCTGTGCTTCCTACTGTTAGTGCGTTTCTCAGTTTCTTCAGTTCTTATCTTACTGTATACAAAGTGGAAACCTTTCTGCTCGTTTCTGTGATTTCAGAGCATAGCTTGTGCCATGCATCTTAGCAGCAAGCTTTTATGTGTTAAAACGTTTTGCAGGCATTTGTCCAGTGTTCGCTTCCAGTCTCTGTCACCTGAGCCAGCCAGAGGCCTGTAGAGCAGGCCTATAGCATGAAGGAGTACGGGGCTGCATAAGCACCTCTGTGAAGTCACTAATAGCCACAAACCCTTGATTCTGTGCCTTGATTCTGTGTCTGCATACTTGTATTTAGAGAAAGGAAAATTTCTGTGTATATCTGTGTCTCCCTGTGCAAGGTGATTTTAGCATCGTTTCTGGACAGTGGAACTCTTAACGTATTTCACCTTTCACAACAAAGGGAAAAAAAAAATCACACCAGTTATCAATTAGATGCGTTGTGATGGGAATGGGTTGTCACGTTCCATATTGCATACGCTGCGCTGCCTCTTTTAGCCTGAGTCACAGACAGAAGTGTCAGAATCACTAACCTGTTTTTGTGTGTGTGTCATTATAGTTACCCCTATGGGTTCAAGCAGCAATCAACCTCAAGAAATTGAAGATGGTGAAGCTGGGTTTGCTCTTTTGTTTCCCAAAATTGATGGGGTTAAAATCCAAACCTTCCATTTTCCTAAAGAAGTAAAGAATAGGGTCATTGACGAAAACAAATTTGCTGAAGCAGGTATGTCCTATGTTCTCCCTTCAGTCTGGACTTTTGTCAAGTGTTTTGCTGCTCTTTGAGGCTCCAGTGTGAAATTGCATGTGTGACCAGCAGCCGTGTGCCATGTTCACAGAGCGTGGGCTGCTCTGGTTACCCCCCATCTCTGTTCCACCCATTCTCGGGAGTATTTGAGGTTGTTATCCTGAGTTTGTCTCAAGCTTCTTCATTCCTGTTGCAAGCAGAGCTGCAAAGAGGGAGCTGTTAGGTTTGAAGCAACCCAATAATTGATTAAAAGCAACTGTAAATGAGTTTTGTGCCATTGGGAATTATTCTGGCCACTGCTGTTTAGAAGGGAGTGGGAAGGAGCTGCTGCTTTTCTTCTATAAAGTAGCTTTGTTTTTAGATGCTAAATCAGGCGTTGTAGTAAGGAAAGGTATAAACAAAAATGATCTGTTTTAATAAATACATTTACATGCCTCATACAGCATTTATGCAGAGTAATCTGAGAGCTCTGTGAGTCTTCCTGGGGCTTGGAAGTTTCTTCCTTGGGATCAGCAACAGCCGATGCCCACATTTTAATATTTTTTGATTTTTGTAAGTAAAGCTATTTACTCCACTGTGGTTCTTGTTGAATAACGTGTATGCTCAGTTCGAATCTGTAAAAAGATAACTGAGACTGTGAAGTAAAGCCCAAGAACTGTGCCACAGTAAAACTCAAATGCTCTGGGAAAGAAGCTGAAAGCAGGAGGAAGCAGATGCAATCTACTTTTCATCACTCAATTGTTTTCTGAAATTCTCATGTGTATAGAGAATGCAGCCCAGCTCATGAATACACTGAGCTGTCTTGTGTTGAGTTTTTCACTTGCAGCAACAGAAAGCCATTGCTGGAGGCATTACGTGTTATTTTAGGAGGGAGTAAAGAGTGTATGTAGAACTCTTAGACTTCAGGGGAAGTCAAAATAAGGGGACTCAAGTTCTTGTTTTTGTAGGCCTGAAGAATAATCCAGATCTTCGTGTGGTTCTTCTGTTCGGCTACAACTCCTGGAAGTCTGGAGCGACTCGTTTTCTTCATCAAATCGTCAATCCTTTGAATGAAAAAAGTATCATCCTAGCTGGGGGACAAGTGGAGAGCTTTACATCGCTCATCTCTGAGAAGTAGGTATATTTTTCAAGGTAAATCATGAAAAAGGTTTAAAATGAGACAAACGTTGCAGAAGCTGTAGCCTTTTAGCTATGTCATATGCCAGTCAAGAGCTGTAAAGTGTTGCGTTTTGTTTAAGAGAACAAAATCCAATTGCTGCACTGTGATCCAGCAGGAAAAGCTGGAAGCTTTATGTGAGTGTGACACATTGGGTTCTGGAAGCCCAGCTAGGAGAACAACTGGAGGATGTTTTCAGCTTCAGAAACCCTATATTTGTTTATTGTAGCACGCGCTTGCTCTCTGGCTTTCAGGTAAATTATCACTCACTGTGACGGAGACCATTATGTGACCATTTAAGCCCCATCCTTCCACCGAGAGCCCTGCAGGGAAGATTTGGGCTTCTTTGCTCCAGGTGCTCTGCTGACTTGCTGGCACATCCTCCCTGGAGCATCCTATGCTGGGGAGTGTGCTGCAGACATGCCTGTATGCTCCTCTCATGCAGTGTTGGTCTGGACTCCGTAGTGATAGGAGTTGGTTTTTTGGTTTTCTTTTTGCATCTAATGTATACCATCTGCACCATTATTCCAGATCAGAGAGCTGTCTATATTAAACTATTATGAAGATAACGTGAATAAGTAACCACTAAAATGGATGTTGTGTTGAAGGACATGGTTTAGCGAGAACCATTGGTGATGGGCAAATGGTTGGACTGGATGATCCTGCGGGTTTTTTCCAACCTTAGTGATTCTATGAAAACCATTGTGATTCTGGCCAGCCAGCGAGCACAGATCCATAACAACAGGAATCTGAAGCTGCTCCAGACTGCTGCCCTGGTTTCATACATAAACGCTACTTATCTTTGGTTAAGTTTAACTTACAGTTCAGCTGGAATTACAGAGCTTTGATATGCACCAACTGCTGAATTTGGCAAGTGTTTGAAAGACAGGCTTATGATTAATCCCAGCTAATGGATGTGAAAGGTTTTCATTAGGAAAGGTTGCTGGAAAGAGGAGGGAAAAAACAGTTGGAAGAGTCACTGTGGTGGCTTTCAAAATCACCAGCACATCCCGGGCTGTTTGACAGCCCACTTCTGCTGCAGCAGAGTGTATTCAGGTCTGAAACGGTCGCTCTGGGCTGCTCTCTAACTGAGGCCTGTTGCCTTCCAGTAATAACGCCCAGCCCAGCGATGCCTGTGGGGTGGTCGGGCTGGCTTTCAGCGGGCCCCAGATCCAGAGTGCCACGGTTTTGTTAGACCAGGACGTCGCTGATGAGAGGACAGCAGAAGCCGCCATGCAGCGTCTGAAAGCAGCAAACATCCCCGAGTGTAACACCATTGGCTTCATGTTCGCGTGTGTTGGCCGAGGATATCGGCACTATAAAACCAAACGGAATATGGAAGCAGATGCCTTTAGGAAGTTTTTTCCAAGTGTTCCCCTATTTGGCTTTTTCGGACACGGGGAAATAGGGTGTGATCGGATAGTTACCGGGAATTTCGTATTAAGAGAATGTAATGATGTAAAGGATGACCTGCTTCACGGTTACACTACTGTTATGACTCTCATTCATCTTGGTTCGACTAAAGCAAACCAGGCGTGAATGTGTTTGCAGTGCATCAGTGAGCTGCTTCGTCCCGAAGAGCGGATATCCTGCAGTCAGAGCACTTCCCAAAGCATAAGCACCATTTTCGTAACATTATCAAATGCTGTAGTTGGAACAGTTGAATGTAATAGCTATGAGGAAGCCTTGCCTTTCGTGTAACCCCCTGCACGTGCTGAAACTGCAGGGAAATGATATTGAATGGAGTTCTGTGATCGAAGAAAGCCTCTTTTTTCCTAAAATGAGAACAGTGCACAAGTGGCAGTCAGAGGCCAAGCAATCACCGTGTAGAAATAATACTTTGATGCACTCTATTTATGTATGCAAAGCAGTGCAGAAGAACAACCGACGTGTGCTGAAATGCTGGTGCAGGAAATCCACCAGTTGGTGGGCTTAAGGGTGATGTGCAGCCTGCCCAGGGTTGGGCCCTATTCACAGACCTGAGTCGCTTACTGGGTAAAACTCAAGGAAATCTTTAGGAAATAAAAACCAAGAAAGTGCTCATTAAATAAAGACACCATTTATGTAAATGCACCTGGCCTTCTGTCCTTAGAGAGAAAAGCTCTGATCGTGTGAGGTGCTCTCGGCTTTGAAGCTCAACTCAATTCATTATCTTGAACTACATTTCAGTCATCTTAAAGGTTTGATTGAGAACAACACCTGATATGTTGTGTCTACCAGCAATCTTAGCCTCTGTGTACGAAAGTTTACACAGTCAGAGTGGACTGCTTATCCTTCCTTTCAGATTCTTTGTAGTGTGATCTTCTCTGTTACAAACTTCTAAATTCACAGTACAAAAAAAATGAAGACTCTCCCTGGTATCTTTAAGAAGTTTTTTGCTTTTTAATATGAAATTCTGGGCCACACAAGACCTGGTGATGTTTGTCTCCAGCCCTACGACTTGGGCTTTTGTGTGTTGTGTGAGCTGAAGCTTTTACAGCAGTTATCTATTTTGGGTGCTGCAGCTGAAGGTAGTGTTACAGAGTTCACATAGGTACTTTCATCATATTCTCAGCGTAGCTCATAATACTGTGCTCACTTATAAATTGCTTCCTCCCTTTTACTTTCACTTGGCAACAGAATGACAAGAAAGTAAGATTTGTTTTGGACCATTTCATCATGCTTTGAAATGCCTCATTGGGCATCTGCCCTGTTTGCAGTTTAGTAAGAGGAAAATACTTAGCTGTATGTTGTACAACAGTATAACTATCTTTTGCTGTCCATGTAAGGGGCAAGACTACACTTGGCCACTTCCAGTCCATGTCTTTGTGCTGTTTGGCACTGGGAGAGGCCTCACGAGCAGTGGGAGGTGTGCCTGTCCTGAGAGCAGAACTGCTGTCCTGGGTGCAGAGCACGGGCAATACTTTCCCATGGCTCCGTTGGTGGTGGTGTTTCTTAACTCAGAGACAGAGGATGTGAACTTCTTGTGGCCTTCTTGCCATGGACAGGAGATCAGTGACTGTGGGTGTGACTTGGAACAGCTTTAGTTACTGCATTTGGAAGAAAAAGTTGAGAAATCAGTGTGCTTGAATTGAAGTGGAGGACGGGGAGATGCGTGTTTTCTCTTTTCAGCGTAACAGGAACGTCACACGTGGCCCTTTCTCACCATGTAGTATTACATATTTAACAGTAGGCAAAGAATATGTTTTGTTTCTGTAATACAGACAGGACTTCTGTAGTAGTTACCACAAGTTCCATGAGTTTGGTCTACTCACCAGCACAGCTGTTAGCATAAACCTGTCAACTTCAGCCGACTTTTTGCTGCAGTAGAAGTAAAGGGAGTATAATCAACCACACATCTGGATCAAGAGTGCAGGCACATCCAGGGGTGCCCAAAGAAGCAGCTCAGGAGCTTCAGCCATGGCACGACGAAGCAGAAAATGAGAATGCAGTTTGAAGGAGCTCGTTGTTGGGGAGGTGTTCTCAGCTCGGTCCTTCAGCTAAAGGTGCATGTGAGTGCTGGAGGTAACCACACCATGAAGAAGGCTCTGGTGGGGAAATCCCGAGGACTTGCACTGCATCCAGGATCGTCTCCACCACTGGGGAAGGGGGAAGAGCCCAGAGGACACCAGAACTGTGCGCTGCCCAGCTGGCATTGCTGCACTGCCTCCCCTGGACTGTGTCATCTGTCCTATGTGCCAGGGCAGTGGTGTGGTACATAATATTGCTACGTATTTGATTAAAGTGTTTTGGTATCCGATTCCTTCTGCCTCCAAATTGTCATTTTCTCTTAAACCATGACAACTCCCGAGTGAGACCAATTATATTTGCTTAGCAGGTATCGTGTGCCACTGGTGTGGCTCATCAGACCCAAGGGCAGGGCGCGTTCTGAGCTGCTACAAAGAGCTGCAGTGCAGTCATTCAGACCTCTGTCACTCCAAAGTTGCAAAGTGGACAAAGTTGCATGAATATTTGGGTCACATGTGGATAGCAGTGCCCCTCACACAGCATGTGCCAACACAGAAGGACTTCTCTAATGATAATTACCTGCGCAGTTACAGCGGTGGTGGTAGTTCCCTGCAAGAGTATGTGAACCTTTTAGTGACTGCAACGGGATTTTGTTTTGGTGAAGAAAAAAGGAGAACCTTCCAAATGAGGTCTGCAGAGAGCAGTGGGGATTTTGCTGACAGAAGGTAAAAGGTATTCTTTTTCCCCATGTTTTGAGTATGTGTTAC